>WNWK01010521.1:55000-69729 GCA_009830355.1 Cherax destructor | reverse complement strand
CCTGTTTGTTAGTCACTTGTGTGGGTCGCATCCTGGGAAAAAATTAACCTAATTTGTCCAAAATGCTTTGCATAACAAGGGTCTTTCTATATAGTAGTATGTCACTGATGTCAGCTAGGTCTATACCTTGTACATAACCAAAACCAACCACCAGTCTGATCAACCAGTTTCCCCATCAAAGGAGGCACCTTCATGTGATCCAGGAAAATGTACCTGTCCTTCCCCTCATTGAAATGAATTCTTATTGCATTACATTCCCCAGGTGCTATATGATCACTATGGGTTTAATGCTTGGCCATGATTTAAAAATTGCACTACTGTCTACACCTCTACTATCCTGTCTATACTTTAAAATGCTTCAAGGTCAGCTATACTGTAATTATTTTTCTATCACCAATGTTGGATGGAAACAATTGGAATTTTACATGCCTGAGCCATCGGGTGAATAACTATCACTTGCCTCCATTTGTGACTGGCTTGCTCATGCCAAAGCTGTGCTTGCTCCCAGTTTCTAGTGCAAGGAATAATCTCAGGGTTTGGCCAAAGTGCTTCTTGGGTGTGCTGTCAATTCTTCCCCACTTCTCTCCTGGCTGACTTTTCACAGGCTCTCCAGGATTACTAAGTGGTCAACAATTATACTTCATACTAGCATGGTCGACTCAGACTGTGGTAGAGCTGGGCATCTCACCCAATGTCTCCTCAATCATTAGAGCCAAAAAGTCAAGTTTGTGAACATTATCTACCTCAGGGGGATCCAACAGGAAAACCACCAGACAAACTAGTTTTTTTTATACATATCTGCATCAGTATATAAGGTCTGGCCATTTGCTGAAGGACTGACGACCACCTATTAAGGTTGAGGGGCTGTTCACCTCAAACTTCAACGGTCTCGTGTTATATTCACTTAAATTCAACTGAGAAAACCAGCTTTGTAGCCTAAATGTTTTGGTAATAAAGACAAACTTGTCAGTATGGTATACCATCAATAACATACCTCCATACAAAGCTAGTGTGTCAGGTCGCCCCTCGATCCAGTTGAATTTTTGCCTTCCTTTTTGCACTATCATTCTGACATGCTCCTTACTGGGGCTAGGGTGCTGTTAGACTTAGTGGTTTTTGCCTCCACATTTCCATAGCAATGCAGTCTATCCTGCAATATCTATTTTTAAGAGTCCCCTCAGACTGCTGTCTACTAACTAGAGGCCTGTATCCATCGTAGTATCTGCCGTTTATGGATTCTACTCTTCAATAAGAAGCTATTTGGTTTCTGGTAGGATGAATGAAGAAAACTTTCTTTCACTCTCCAGCAGGAGAGAATTTTCATCTTGGCATCAGTATGAGAGACTTCAGTGGATTAGTCAAGGAAATAGTAGGTCGGTGTCAGTGACTCCCCTTCTCTGCATGTTTACTTAGTATGTTGATGCGTCATCCACGGGACTGGGATCAGTCCTATCAGTGTCCAGCTTCTCAGCAAGTATATATTCTCTTTTGAGAAGCCTACTCTCTTGAGAGGCCCACTCTCTTGAGAGGCCCACTCTCTTGAGAGGCCCACTCTCTTGAGAGGCCCACTCTCTTGAGAGGCCCACTCTCTTGAGAGGCCCACTCTCTTGAGAGGCCCACTCTCTTGAGAGGCCCACTCTCTTGAGAGGCCCACTCTGAGCCCTCTTTGAGGCACACTCCCCTTTGGGCACACTCTCTTGAGAGGGCACACTCTCTTGAGAGGCACACTCTCTTGAGAGGCACACTCTCTTGAGAGGCACACCTCTTGGAAGGCACACTCTCTTGAGGAGAGGGCACACTTGACCTCTCTTGAGATTGGGGCACACTCTCTTGAGAGGCACACTCTCTTGAGAGGAATTGGACACACTCTCTTGAGAGGCACACTCTCTTTGAGAGGCACACTCTCTTGAGAGGCACTCTCTGAGAGGCACACTCTCTTGGAGGCACACTCTCTTGAGAGGCACACTCTCTTGAGACTGGGCACACTACCTCTCTTGAGAGGCACACTCTCTTGAGAGGCACACTCTCTTGAGAGGCACACTCTCTTGAGAGGCACACTCTCTTGAGAGGCACACTCTCTTGAGAGGCACACTCTCTTGAGAGGCACACTCTCTTGAGAGGCACACTCTCTTGAGAGGCACACTCTCTTGAGAGGCACACTCTCTTGAGAGGCACACTCTCTTGAGAGGCACACTCTCTTGAGAGGCACACTCTCTTGAGAGGCACACTCCTCTTGAGAGGCACACTCTCTTGAGAGGCACCTCTCTTGAGGCACACTCTCTTGAGAGGCACACTCTCTTGAGAGGCACACTTCTGAGAGGCACACTCTCTTGAGGGCACACTCTCTTGAGGCACACTCTCTTGAGGCACACTCTGAGGCACACACTCTTGAGAGGCACACACTCTTGAGAGGCACACCTCTTGAGAGGCACACTCTTGAGGCACTCTTGAGCACTCTCTTGAGAGGCATACTCTCTTGAGAGGCATACTCTCTTGAGAGGCATACTCTCTTGAGAAGCATACTCTCTTGAGAAGCATACTCTCTTGAGAAGCATACTCTCTTGAGAAGCATACTCTCTTGAGAAGCATACTCTCTTGAGAAGCATACTCTCTTGAGAAGCATACTCTCTTGAGAAGCATACTCTCTTGAGAAGCATACTCTCTTGAGAAGCATACTCTCTTGAGAAGCATACTCTCTTGAGAAGCATACTCTCTTGAGAAGCATACTCTTTTGAGAAGCATACTCTTTTGAGAAGCATACTCTTTTGAGAAGCATACTCATGTTCTGGTGCCTTGAATTGCAAAAACATTTCTCTAGGTAATTTTTAAAACTGTGAATGTTCCCCAAATACCACAGAGATCTCCACAAAAAAAATAGCATGTTTCAATGAGATTTACACTCCTCTTCAGGACTCTAAACTCAAGGTTGAATGTGTTCCCATGACTGGGCCTAGTGTCTATATTTGTGTTGAGGCATATCATAGACTAGTATAAATAACTGGAGTATAAGGCCCAAATGCCAAGGTAGAGTTTATCATTTAGTCTAGGTCAGATTGATCTCTAGACTGTGTATCACTGAGGAGGCACTTGAGATGGAACTATACAAATGTGCTTGCTAACCAATTTCTCGCTCCAATGACTAGTAAGAGTGGCTTTGACCAATCCCTAGTTACAGATGAGGGCTTGACTCGGTGTCTACATCACACACCCATGGGCAATTCAGTTAAAAAGTTTTACTGTACAGGCAAAATGTCCCACCAATTAAAATTTCCAAGTGATGTCTGTCTCGCTCATCAGCATAAGGACCTGATAAACCATATGTCAATTGTTCTACATAGTCATCAGTCAGTCAGCAAGACTGCTGGGTGGCTATTTGGCTCAGGTAGACAATGGCAAAAGCCAACAAGTGGAAATGAGGACACTAGTAGCAAAGAATCCCTTTAATGCAACATTTTGCCCATGCTGGCCATTATTAAATACTATATAGGAACAAGCAAATACACCACCATTAGGTCAGACTCAGAAAAAGCCAAGTCACATGTGAGGTCATGAAAGTGAAAGTGCAAATGAGGTCAGGTGCAGGGAAGGTGAGGTATTAGTAAGAGTAGGGATGGGGCTAAGGTGACAGCTTTATTTTGTTCATTATATAAATCATGAACAATGTGGGTAGCAATGGATCCAGCTAACATATACATTTTACTGTTTTGCATATTATTATTACTGAAGTTGAACTGCTGCTGCTTCCAAAATTCGATTTGTAGACCTATCAGTCTCATGTTACAACTGCTGTGCTCCGCCCCAGTCAGTGCAATGCATGGCACATGAGTTGTTGGTTTTATCCTTCTTGAAGGCATATGTATTTATGCTCCTGAAAGCGAGTCTGAATGTCTCAGTCTCCCCAACATAGAATTTATCACATCCATTACTTGCTGTGCAAGTAGCTCCGGTTCTAGAGATTTATATGATTTCTGATAGTTTTAGTGGTAAGGACTACTACATCCACATTCGATTATTGGAGAATCGGGACAATGGTGACGTCTGTCTGCCCAGTGGGGAGAACCAATTATCTGTTAATGTTGACATCCTCTTTGAGTATGCTGTATATAAGGTGGCAAATACCTCAACATATTCTTGTTCTTCTAAAAGATACATATTCGATACTGCAAATTCTGAGTGCTCGGATAAAAAAAAGTCTACAAGTCCTTGCTTGGTTTTGAGGTCATGGTGTCTCCTACCAAAACCTCAAAACAATCAGGGAGCTATCAGCAGGGATGTAATGTACTAGGTCATCCTTGTTAGTGGGTATTCTATATATACTTTGCATTTAAGAATATCTCCATCCTTGATGAGTAGGACATCCAGAAAGGGCAAGGAGCCATCTCTCTTCTAGTGCAAACTACATGGAGATTTCAATCAAGTTAAGCAAGTCTCTAAACTGAACAAGGTTCAAACACCTAGGGACAATACTTCTAAATCAAATGGTGTCATGGGATACCTTTAAAACAGTCTTTCTCAAGGTGTTCTAAATAAATGTTTGCTAAAGCTGCACTAAGAGGTGACCCCATAGCCATTGCAAATCTGCATTTGTAAACATTGCTGAAGGGGAAAAAGGCTGAATTTGACATACTTCAATAAGATCAATGAAGCTCTGTACAGGAAAAGGCAAACTGAGATCTTCAGAGACAGAACTACAAAGAAAAGTAATTGCTTTCTTGAAGGGGACCAGAGTGGAGAGAGGTGTCATGTTCAAAATAGAGTTTCTTGTTTATAATGACCACATTGTTGAGCTTAGAAAGGTCTCCAGCACTGCAAGTGAGAGTTGCTGATTGTGCCCAGCATTTTGGACAGTTATTTTTCTAAAACACCAGTCAGTCTGTGGGTGCACTGCTGATTCCAGAAGTGATGGGGCATTGTGGTATGTTTTGATTTGCATGTCTTGGGGAAACCTGTAGAAGTGTGCTGGCTTTATTTTTAAAAGGATGTAGTGTGTGTTTCCAGCATCTAACGTGTGATGCTCTCACAGGTGTCTTAGTTGTTAAGCAGAAAACTAATCTTTGTCTGGAAGTCATTATTGTTAAGAATGACCTCTCCTCCTTTGTTTTCATTTTCATCAAATGTCTTAAAAGCTTCAACATAATGCTTGAGAAGAGAGTATGGAAGTTTCTTTTAGAGCTACAGTGAGGATAATCTCTTTATATAAAAATATATATAGTACATTCTTTAAGGAAATCAAAATCATTGTGCCTGTGATTCTGGGAGGTAGTCAGTGTGTTGGCCTGGTTCTTGGATTCCTACAGAAAATTTAAGTCCAAGGCTGAGGGCTTCGGTCTCAGTGTTGGATGGAGGGCGACTATATAGGATGGTACTGATGGAAGGTTTACATGCATTCTTGCAGGAGCTTCTATCACTAAACAAAGAATAAGGTCATGTTTAGTTTTCTGTTCCTTCTTCCTTGATGTCCTTACCAACATGCAGGGCATGGTGTCACAAAATGACTCACTGAGTAGTCTGGCAGTATGGAATGACATATTTTCTCATTAACAAGTGTGTGGCCACTCTCTGTAAGGCATACTTGGAATGATATAGGAAATGATTAAACAGGAGAAGATGGGCAGGGGTAGACCTAGTTGCCACCATTTCCTTGATGCAATGAATAAGAAAGTTCTTCCTGTTACAAGTGGTACTTGCTTTCAATACCACCACCACCACCGAGCAAAACAGTGAAATGTACATGTTGCTTGGACCTATTTTTCCACATTGTCTATGAGTCATATAATAAAATATAATAAACCTGTTCCTTCAACCCCACCCCCTACTTTCGTCAATATCTGACCTTACCTACACCTGATCTCACTTGTACCTGATCTCATATACAGTGGTACCTCGAGTTACGATGGTCCCCAAAATCGCCCTTTTATGTAAGTTTATTTTTTAAAATGCTTTTGTAAGTATATTTTTGGGGGTGTAAAAGGACTAGTCTATTTTACATTATTCCTTATGGGGATAAATTCGTTTGGTAATGGCACTTGAACAGCATTCTCGAACGAAAAAATATCGTAACTCGAGGTACCACTGTATTTATAACCTCATATACGACTGATTTTTCTCCAAGCCTGACCTCATGCTGCACATTTGTCATTTAAAGGTGGTGTATTTGCCTGTTCCTTCACAGTCAACATCATAATCTAATGTTTAAATATACAATACTAAAATGAGTGTTCCTCACCTACACTAGTATTTTGTAGGATTACCCTTAATCTTGATGCACTCCTCAAGTCTCCTAGGTACTGATAAGGATAACTAACAAAGGATAGAGGAGTCAAAACCCCTCAAAGACCTGCTTAATGGCACTCTAGATTCAGAATACACATCCATACCACAAAGTTTATGCTTAACAAGTTTCCAAATGCTCTATCGAACTTAAGTCAGTCATTAAAGTATGGAAAATTACAATAATTTAGCCAATTCTTTATGTCTTTGGCAGTATGGCAAAGGGCAGTGTCTTCCATACCAAAGTCTGTCAGCAAACAGTCTGTTAAAAGGCATACTTATGGGAGTACATATTTATGATGCCTACTGTATACTACTTGATAAAGCCCAGCCTTGGGTGAAATGTTGTATAAAAGGGACTCAATGTCACCAGTGTCTTAATTTCTGTTAGTTCAGGATTGCAGAGTATTACATTCATGGTGATCTCTGAACCTGTAGGGGACATACAGCACCTAGGGCAATTACAAGCATTCAGGTTAAAGGGGAGAACATATCTAATTCCTTAGATCAAAAGACCCTCTCACTGGCATCAAGGAACCTCCCTTGAAGGGGTCAGTATTGTGGAAAGGACAGTGGAAAGTGGAAGGAGGCATACTGAGTAGACATATGATCGCAGGTGGTTGTATTCCTAGTGGGGCATCAAGTCTATGAAGAAAGGCACTTTTCAAACCATTATACCATGTAATTTAGTTGTTTGGTCAAACAAGTCAAATTACTCTCTTAAGAAGTGATTTTTTTTAATCAACACAGGAGGTATACAAAAATTAATTTTACAACGTAAATGATTATCCAAACCTTGCTAAGATTAACTTAATACAGTGGTACCCCGAGTTTCGTACAGCTCCCAACTCAAACAATTATGTAAGTGTATTATTGTAAGTGCTTTTGTAAGTGTATTTTTGGGGGTCTGAAACGGACTAATCTAATTTACATTATTCCTTATGGGAACAAATTCGTTCGGTTACGGCACTCGAACAGCCTCCTGGAACGAATTATGGCCGAAACTTGGGGTATCACTATATAGCATAATCATATTCAACCTCTGTTAGGTAGTCAGCCTAGATTATTATTTAACCATCAATGAAATACAGTAGTGTATAATTATTGTGATATTGCAACTGATAATATATATACTGAATGTGTTTTTCAGCAAATTTTCCAACTGGCCTCAGTTGGTAAATATTAATTCATCAACATAAATTCATTAATCCAATATGCAGAAATTAGTTGACCACAAAATACACTAGTATTTTATTGATGTTAAATAGTACTACTGTGATTAAATTTAGGCTGTCCTGAGGTAAATGTGGTAGCAATAATCTAATGTTTATTATATTTCATAACTCTTAGCAAGGTTAGGTCAAGTTGTTTTTAGTTTTGGCACCAAATTAAGATTCTGCCCACAGTATGAACTCACATTAAACATATCTATCAATGAATAAGATAAAAAATTTAATGCAGTTAGACTAGCTTGACGAGCTTTGCTTAAGAACAACACAATCTGGAAAGAGAGAACAGAAGAGAGGACGAAGGGTTGGCAATTACGACAAAAGAATCACTACAAGCTACAGAAATTAAAATCCAAAACACAAATTATTATTTTTTTTTTTTTTTTTTTATTAACACATCGGCCGATTCCCACCAAGGCAGGGTGGCCCGAAAAAGAAAAACTTTCATCATCATTCACTCCATCACTGTCTTGCCAGAGGGGTGCTTTACACTACAGTTATAAAACTGCAACATTAACACCCCTCCTTCAGAGTGCAGACACTGTACTTCCCATCTCCAGGACTCAAGTCCGGCCTGCCGGTTTCCCTGAATCCCTTCATAAATGTTACTTTGCTCACACTCCAACAGCACGTCAAGTATTAAAAACCATATGCCTCCATTCACTCCTATCAAATACGCTCACACATGCTTGCTGGAAGTCCAAGCCCCTCACACACAAAACTTCCTTTACCCCCTCCCTCCAACCTTTCCTAGGCCGACCCCTACCCCGCCTTCCCTCCACTACAGATTTATACACTCTCGAAGTCACTCTGTCTCGTTCCATTCTCTCTACATGTCCAAACCACCTCAACAACCCCTCCTCAGCTCTCTGGACAATCGTTTTGGTAATCCCGCACCTCCTCCTAATTTCCAAACTCCGAATTCTCTGCATTATATTCACACCACACATTGACCTTAGACATGACATCTCCACTGCCTCCAGCCTTCTCCTCGTTGCAACATTCATCACCCATGCTTCACACCCATATAAGAGCGTTGGTATAACTATACTCTCATACATTCCCTTCTTTACTTCCATGGACAAGGTTCTTTGTCTCCACAGACTCCGAAGTGCTCCACTCACCCTTTTCCCTCATCAATTCTATGATTCACCTCATCCTTCATAGACCCATCCGCGACATGTCCACTCCCAAATATCTGAATACATTCACCTCCTCCATACTCTCTCCCTCCAATCTGATATCCAATCTTTCGTCACCTATTCTTTTTGTTATCCTCATCACCTTACTCTTTCCTATATTCACTTTCAATTTTCTTCTTTTACACACCCTACCAAATTCATCCACCAACCTCTGCAACTTCTCTTCAGAATCTCCCAAAAGCACAGTGTCATCAGCAAAAGCAACTGTGACAACTCCCACTTTGTATTTGCTTCTTTATCTTTTAGCCCAACACCTCTTGCCAAGACCCTGCATTCACTTCTCTTACAACCCCATCTATAAATATATTGAACAACCACGGTGACATCACACATCCTTGTCTAAGGCCCACTTTTACTGGGAAATAGTCCCCCTCCCTCCTACACACTCTAACCTGAGCCTCACTATCCTCATAAAAACTCTTCACTGCTTTCAGTAACCTTCCTCCTATTCCATACACCTGCAACATCTGCAACATTGCCCCCCTATCTACCCTATCATAGCCTTTTCCAAATCCATAAATGCCACAAAAACATCTTTACCCTTATCCAAATACTGTTCACCTATATGTTTCACTGTAAACACTTGGTCTACACACCCCCTACCTTTCCTAAAGCCCCCTTGTTCATCTGCTATCCTGCTTTCTGTCTTACTCTTGATTCTTTCAATAATAACTCTACCATACACTTTACCAGGTACACTCAACAGACTTATTCCCCTATAATTTTTGCACTCTCTTTTGTCCCCTTTGCCTTTATACAAAGGAACAATACACGCTCTCTGCCAATCCCTAGGTACCTTACCCTCTTCCATACATTTATTAAATAATAGCACCAACCACTCCAAAACTATATCCCCACCTGCTTTTAACATTTCTATCTTTATCCCATCAATCCCAGCTGCCTTACCCCCTTTCATTCTACCCACTGCCTCACGAACTTCCCCACACCCACAACTGGCTCTTCCACACTCCTACAAGATGTTATTCCTCCTTGCCCTACACACGAAATCACAGCTTCCTGTCTTCATCAACATTTAACAACTCCTCAAAATATTCTCTCCATCTTCCCGATACCTCTAACTCTCCATTTAATAACTCTCCTCTCCTATTTTTAACTGTCAAATCCATTTGTTCTCTAGGCTTCCTCAACTTATTAATCTCATTCCAAAACTTTTTCTTATTTTCAACAAAATTTGCTGATAACATCTCACCCACTCTCTCATCTGCTCTCTTTTACATTGCTTCACCACTCTTTTAACCTCTCTTTTCTCTCCATATACTCTTCCCTCCTTGCATCACTTCTACTTTGTAAAACCTCTCATATGCTAACTTTTCTCCCTTACTACTCTCTTTACATCATCATTCCACCAATCGCTCCTCTTCCCTCCCGCACCCACTCGCCTGTAACCACAAACTTCTGCTGAACACTCTAACACTACATTTTTAAATCTACCCCATACATCTTCGACCCCATTGCCTACACTCTCACTAGCCCATCTATCCTCCAGTAGTTGTTTATATCTTACCCTAACTGCCTCCTCTTTTAGTTTATAAACCTTCACCTCTCTCTTACTTACTGATTCTATTTTCCTTGTATCCCATCTACCTTTTACTCCCACTGTAGCTATAACTAAAAAGTGATCTGATATATCTGTGGCCCTCTATAAACATGTACATCCTGAAGTCTACTCAACAGTCTTTTATCTACCAATACATAGTCCAACAAACTACTGTCATTACGCCCTACATCATATCTTGTATACTTATTTATCCTCTTTTTCTTAAAATATGTATTACCTATAACTAAACCCCTTTCTATACAAAGTTCAATCAAAGGGCTCCCATTATCATTTACACCTGGCACCCCAAACTTACCTACTACACCCTCTCTGCATGTTTCTCCCACTTTAGCATTTAGGTCCCCTACTACAATTACTCTCTCATTTGGTTCAAAAGTTCCTATACATTCGCTTAACATCTCCCAAAATCTCTCTCTCTCCTCTACACTCCTCTCTTCTCCAGGTGCATACACGCTTATTATGACCCACTTTTCGCATCCGACCCTTATTTTAATCCACATAATCCTTGAATTTACACATTCATATTCCCTCTTTTCCTTCCATAACTGTCAAAATTATAACACCAAAAATTTATAAATGAATGCATACACCCATTATTTAGTAACACATGAAAGAAGGAAGAATGGCAGGTGAGAGGAATTATATAATGAGTAATGTAGGATTTCAACTATAAAGAAAGACTAACTAGCCTATGACACTGGAACAGGAAATAAAGATCAGCCAAATTCCTAAATGTGAGAACCCGTTTCTCTATACTCAAAATTATAATACCACGATTGCAAACAAACCACAGAACAAGTGGGGTCTGACCTCATGGTGAGCGAGTTGTAAAATTCCAGGCTAGTGCTTAAGCCACTCGACCAGCTGGCTACAATAAGATTAATCCTAGCTGGTCTGTTTCTCTATACACCAGCACATTAAAGATGAAACCCATTTGAGGGAAGGCAATGCACCATCGGTACTAGACCTAGTATTTTCTAGTAGATTTATACACTCGCAATATAAATTACCTAAATCTGTTTGAAGAGTGAGCTTATGTTCTATTGGAAAAAAAAAGTTGCTAAATACAACCTGGGAAGAAATACACATCCATACTCACATATAGAAACAATTAGATTATAAGAAATAAGAGAAAAAAAGTTAAAAAAGAATATGCCAAAAGACAAATATAAACATTGGAAAGAATCTTGCAACATATATAGGGATCAAATATTTAAACCAAATGAGGCAAAAGAATTAACAAAGAATAGTTGTTTAATGGGAAATGCTGAAGGACTGTGAATAAAAGAGGACTTGGAACCAATATGTCATTCCACAACAAGTAACTGAATGTTACAGGCAAAATACCTGTGCCAAAAATTAAGAACAAGAACAAAACCATTAAACTGAAGGAAAGACGACATACTAAATGTGGAGTTACAAAGTATACTAATGGAAGAGGATACCTTGGATGCTGCAGATTTAAACTCCAGACAGCCACAAATTGAATAGAAGACACTGAAAAAATTCAAATAGGAGGATAAGATACTATTTTTGAATGTTCACAAGAAAAGAGCAATAAGAACCAGATAAGACAGTACTATGGGTCCTAAAAGAATGCACACAAACTAAGTTATTCTCTTTGGAAACTCTGAGATTTCCCTCGAGGGTACAATGGAAGATTTTTAGATTTTCCCAAAAAAGCAGCTAGGTTGTTGTGAATCCTATGTCCATCCAGTGGAAGGTATCGCAAAAGCATATATTTTTTTTTTCAACAACTCGGCCACTTCCCACCGAGGCAAGGTGACCCAAAAAGAAAGAAAAAACTTTCATCACCCTTCAACACTTTCACCATAACTCATACATAATAACTGTCTTTGCAGAGGTGCTCCGATACAACAGTTTAGATGTCCCTCCAAACTGTCACTATCCTAAACCCATCCTGTAAAGTGCAGGCATTGTACTTCCCATTTCCAGGACTCAAATCTGGCTAACCATTTCCCTGAATCCCTTCACAAAATATTACCCTGCTCACACTCCAACAGCTTGTCAGGTCCCAAAACCATTCATCTCCATTCACTCCTATCTAACATGCTTACGCATGCTTGCTGGAAGTCCAAGCCCCTCGCCCACAAAACCTTTAACCCCTCCCTCCAACCTTTTCAAGGACGACCCCTACCCCACCTTCCTTTCCCTACAGATTTATACACTCTCCAAGTCATTCTACTTTGATTCATTCTCTTTAAATGACCAAACCACCTCAACAACCCCTCTTCAGCCCTATGACTAATACTTTTAGTAACTCCACACCTCCTCCTAATTTCCACACTCCGTATTCTCTGCATAATATTTACACCACACATTGTCCTTAGACAGCACATCTCCACTGCCTTCAGCTGCCTCCTTTCTGCAGCATTTACAACCCAAGCTTCACACCCATATACGTAAGTGTTAGTACTACTATACTTTCATACATTCCCTTCTTTGCCTCCATGGATAACGTTTTTTGTCTCCACAGATACCTCAATGCACCACTCAGTTTTTTTTCCTTCATCAATTCTATGGTTAACCTCATCCTTCATAAACCCATCAGCTGACAAGTCAACTCCCAAATATCTGAAAACATTCACTACTTCCATACTCCCTCTCTCCTAAATGTGATATCCAATTTTTTTTATCTAAATCACTTAATACCCTCATCACCTTACTCTTATCTATGTTCACTTTCAACTTTTTACCTTTACATACCGTCCCAAACTCCTCCACTAACCTTTGTAACTTTTCTTTAGATTCTCCCATAAGCACAGTATCATCAATAAAGAGTAGCTGTGCCAACTCCCATTTTGTATTTGATTCCTCATAATTTAATCCCACCCCTCTCCCCAACACCCTAGCATTTACTTCTTTTACAACCCCATCTATAAATATATTAACCCTTAAACTGTCCACACGTAGATATAGATATACGTTCACCTGCGTACTGCTCCGAATATTTTGAAAAAAAAAATCATTTTTTTTTAAATGAAGAGCACATTTTTATAAACAGGATAGGCTAAAAAAAAAAATTTACGGCCAGTACTTACCGAGATATAAGCACGCCAATTTGGTGCTGGATGCTCACCTGACGGCAACATCAAGTCCTTTCTCTAGTTTTTATTTTAATTTATATAATTTTTATGTTCTGATAATTACAATTTACAATAGTTCTTGTGATTTCATAGCCAATCTTTGTTCTAACACTAATATTATGTACTGAAATAGTACTCAGTCACAATCACACCAACAGGTGAACAGTTTCACCTGCCTTGGTTTGATAGGAGTGAATGGAGACAAATGGTTTTTAATACTTGACGTGCTGTTGGAGTGTGAGCAAAGTAACATTTATGAAGGGATTCAGGGAAACCAGCAGGCCAGACTTGAGTCCTGGAGATGGGAAGTACAGTGTCTGCACTCTGAAGGAGGGGTGTTAATGTTGCAATTTTATAACTGTAGTGTAAAGCACCCCTCTGGCAAGACAGTGATGGAGTGAATGATGATGAAAGTTTTTCTTTTTCGGGCCACCCTGCCTTGGTGGGAATCGGCCGATGTGTTAATTTAATATATATATATATATATATAAATATATACAAAGTATTTATAGGTCCCAGCAATGTTTTAGACATCCTGGAGTATATATGAAACTCCTTGAAGAATGGTGTGTTGACAAGTGTCGGATAACTCTTGACAGCCCAGTGACATTTGATAAATGTCAGAAGTGCTGGAGGGAACCCTCCCTTTTTCATTGTCTGTGTGTCTGTCTGTATCTGTGTGTGTCTGTCTGTATCTGTGTGTGTCTGTCTGTATCTGTGTGTGTCTGTCTGTATCTGTGTGTGTCTGTCTGTATCTGTGTGTGTCTGTCTGTATCTGTGTGTGTCTGTCTGTATCTGTGTGTGTCTGTCTGTATCTGTGTGTGTCTGTCTGTATCTGTGTGTGTCTGTCTGTATCTGTGTGTCTGTCTGTATCTGTGTGTGTCTGTCTGTATCTGTGTGTCTGTCTGTATCTGTGTGTGTCTGTCTGTATATGTGTGTCTGTCTGTATCTGTGTGTGTCTGTCTGTATCTCTGTGTGTGTGTCTGTATCTGTGTGTGTCTGTCTGTATCTGTGTGTGTCTGTCTGTATATGTGTGTGTCTGTCTGTATCTGTGTGTGTCTGTATCTGTGTGTGTCTGTCTGTATCTGTGTGTGTCTGTCTGTATCTGTGTGTGTCTGTCTGTATCTGTGTGTGTCTGTCTGTATCTGTGTGTGTCTGTCTGTGTCTGTGTGTATCTGTGTGTGTCTGTGTGTATCTGTGTGTGTCTGTGTGTATATGTGTGTGTTAGTTACCATTTTGTCCTAGGCACATGTCGATTAGACACTAGGCCTGTTGTATGTATGTGTGAGTGAGTATGTGTGTAAGGAAACACTTTGAAATGTTTCTGCCCCGAAGGGAATAG
>WNWK01010521.1:0-50000 GCA_009830355.1 Cherax destructor | reverse complement strand
AAAAGTTCCTCAAAATATTCCCGCCATCTACCCAATACCTCCAGCTCCCCATCTACTAACTCCCTTACTCAGTTTTTAACTGACAAATCCATTCGTTCCCAAGGCTTTCCTAACTTGTTAATTTCACTCAAAAAAAATTTCTATTCTCAGCAAAATTTCTTGACAGTGCCTCTCCCACTCTAACATTTGCTCTCCTTTTGCACTCTCTCACCATTCTCTTCATCTTTCTTTTACTCTCCATATACTACTCTGCCCTTCTTATATCACTTCTGCTTTGTAAAAACCTCTCATAAGCTACCTTTTTCTCTTTTATTGCACCCTTTACCTCATCAATCCACCAATCACTCTTCTTTCCTCCTGCACCTACCCTCCTATAACCACAAACTTCTGCCCCACATTCTAATACTGCATTTTTAAAACTATCACATCCCTCTTCAACCCCCCACTACCCATACTTTCACTAGCCCACATTTCTGCCAATAGTTGCTTGTATCTCACCCTAACTTCCTCCTCCCTTAGTTTATAAACTTTCACCTCTCTCTTACTTACTGTTGCCATTTTCCTTTTGTCCCATCTACCTCTTACTCTAACTGTAGCTACAACTAGATAATGATCTGATATATCCGTTACCCCTCTATAAACATGTACATCCTGAAGCCTACCCATCAACCTTTTATCCACTAATACACAATCTAACAAACTATTTTCATTACGTACTACATCATATCTCGTATACTTATTTATCCTCTCCTTTATAAAATATTTATTACTTATTACCAAACCTCTTTTTACACACAGTTCAATTAAAGGCTCCCCATTTTCATTTACCCCTGGCACCCCAAATTTACCTCCTACTCCCTCTACAACATTTTTACCAACTTCAGCATTGAGATCCCCAACCACAAGTGCTCTTTCACTTGGTTCAAAACTCCCCACACACTCACTCAACATGTCCCAAAATCTCTCTCTCTCTCTCTACACTTCTCTCTTCTCCAGGTGCATAAACACTTACTATAACCCACTTTTCACATCCAACCCTTATTTTACTCCACATAATCCTTGAATTTATACATTTATATTCCTTCTTTTCCTGCCATAACTTATCCTTCAACATTATTGCTACACCTTCCTTAGCTCAAACTATTAGAACCTCCCAACCTAATCCCATTTATTTCTCCCCACTGAAACTCTCCTACCCCCTTCAGCTTTGTTTCACTTAGATCCAGGATATCCAGCTTCTTTTCATCATAACATCCACAATCATCTGTTTCTTATCATTCGCACTACAACCATGCACATTTAAACATCCCCTTTGACCGTTTTCTTCTTTTTCATTTTAGTAGGCTATATGGGAAAAAGGGTTACTATCCCACTGCTCCTAGCATTTTAGTTGACTTTTACAACACGCATGGATTACGGAGGAAAGATTCTTATTCCACTTCCCCATGGATGTGAAGGGAAAAGTAGTAAAAACAAGAAGTACAGTGGACCCCCGAGTTTCGTAAACCCCGGAAATCGTACATTTATGTAAGTATAATATTGTAAGTGCTTGTGGAAAAGTATTTTTGGGGGTCTGAAATAGACTAACCTACGTGACATTTTTTCTTAAGGGGGTAAATTCATTCGGTAATGGCACTTGAGCAGACTTCAGGAGTAAAGTTTTTACGAAACTCGGGGGTCCACTGTATTAAGATAAAATAAAAAAAAAAACTCAGATGAGTGTGTATACATAAATGTGTACATACATGTGTAGTGTGGCCTAAGTTTAAGTAGCAAGACATATGTACCTGAAATCTTGCATGTTTATAATGCAAAAAGGGACACCACCAATCCTACCATCATGTAAAACAAATACAAACTTCCGTTTTACACTCACTTGGCAGTACGGTAGTACCTCCAGGGGCAGTTGCTGTCTACCAACCTACTACTGTACCTAGAAGAGTATATATATACACAAAAAGGCAGACAAATAGAAAATAACACACTGCCAAATTATAAAAAAAAAAAAAAAATAAGGATGATCCCCTGAAGTATGGGCGTGTCTCACTGATAGGCGTTGTGAAATTAAATGAAAAACAATTAAAAAGTGGATAAAATATGTAATCAGAAAACTAATTGACTAGTAAAAAGTTCAGTTTTCATCAGCAAATTCTTGCAAAATATTCATTATCAAATCTATTAAGCTACTATTACAGAATTACAGAAATTAATCAAGTATGAAACGGATAAGTGGATTGTATATGTTTATATTTCATAAAAGCTTTCGACAAAGCCCCTATGAGAGACTTATCTGGAAACTGCAAAACATAGGCAGAATATAAGACAAACTACATTATGCCTTTCATAAAGTGATGCCATAGTGTGATTTTGTATCTCCTACAGTGAATAATATTAAGATATTAAATGGACCCCAATGGAAATAAGTCACTCTGTCTGACTTTTTTGGGTTATCCTAGGTTCTCTACACATATGCTGCTATGTATGATAATCTATGTAACTGTATTTGTGTACACCTGAATAAACCCACTTACTTGCATAAACGCATTTAAAACAAGTGCATCAAAATTTCGTTGGACAAAATTTGAAAATACACACTGTAAAGGCAGCTGGGGATCAATTCTCAAGTGAATATCACAGAAAAAATACAAAAAATACAGCACCAAGTTACTTCTCAAAGTCTATGTATTACAAGCCATGAAATTTTCCTTCTCGAATCCAAGTTGAGCAAAAGATTCTAGTGTTTGGAGAGGAACAGCTCCTTTTCCCCACTGCCACCCACGCTCCCTACAGTGGCTTTCTAGAAGCGTCACATCTTTTACCCTACTGCAGAAGAATTACTCAAGGAGTTTGATTCCCAGTTATGAAAGAGAGATAAAAGAGGAGGATGAGGAAGAACCTGCTTATGTAACAGTTAACACTGCAATTCCATGTTAGTGGAAATATTCCGGATTTTTTTGACTGAAGAGGACCCTGACATGTCTAGAAGTACTGCTCTGAATCTGGAGCAAGCAATAATGCTCCATTTTTAGCTCTACAGAACTGGCAATAGAGCATTGTTGGAGGGTAAAACAGATCAGAGATGTATTACAAAGTATATGAACACCCCTGTACAACCATCACTACTGACAACTCTGCATCCACATCAATACAAGATTATAATAATAAAAAAAAAAGAAGCAATAAACCCACTAGGGTCATACAGCACTGGAGGGCAGGTGGTGTTGCAGGATCATAGTACGTATAGCAAGGGTGGAGAAGATAACAGAGGTAGAGTTAGAAAGAGCTGTGAGGAGTGCTAAAGGAAGTATTATCAAAGTTTGTGTAATAAATCGGTTGCTGTCAAAAAAGCCAAAGAGGGAGTCTGAGTCAAAGGTGGGGCCATCAGCAAGGAGGGAAGTTAAAGTGAGGGTGTTAGAGCAGTGATGACATTGGAGGTAAATTCTGTGTGCTCAATGAAAGACAGGACAGTCCAATAGAATATGGCAAACAGAAATTGGAACCTGACAATTTTCAGAGTGGAACGAGGCTTCTCTCCATGAGATACCCACAAGTAAGATGGGTGTGCCCAACGTGAAGACAGGAGAGCAGTCTCCCAACCCCGGCATCGATGATGAGGAGGCCAGAAACCTAAACTCGGCTTGATGGAATATAATTTGTTACGAGTCATATCGGACCAATGGTGTTGCCAAAGGCTGTGAAGGTGGTTAGAGATTACAGCAAAATATTCTAAACATGGTGTACCTCTATATGAAACTGGAAGGTCATGTATCGCTGACCACGCAGCAGTCTGCCTGCTCATTACCCTGAACATCCACATGACCAGGGACCCAGTAGAAAATGATTTCTTTGTTTTTGCTAGAAATGTGGCACAACCAAAGTTGCATACGAAGAACTAGGGGATGAGGTGAATCAAATTTTTTAATAACTTGCAAAACACTAGAGAGTCTGAGACTACTACAAACATTGAGGTAGGCACAGATGCATAATTGCAATAAGAACTGCATACAGTTCAGCTATAAAAATGTTAGCCGAGTCTAATAAATGCCCTCACACAACACTTTCCATGAACACTAGCTGCAAACCCAGCACTGTCGGAGAATTTGGAACCATCAGTGTACACTGCAATGGCTTGAGATTGAGACCGGAAGTGGTTGAGAAAAATGGAGCAAGAAACAATTGTAGGTATTTGAGCTCTCATGCATGACAGTGGGGAAGAACAGACTCAAACTGTCGGAACTTTCCAGAGGGAAGAGAAAAGTTAGATGAGTGGTGTTATGTACACATCCCTGAGGGACACCTTGAGCTTGGACAAAGGCCAGGGAAAGCAAATTATTAATCTGAACATGGAAATCTCTCAGATTGCCTTGGAGGCCTAAGAAATGAATTTGGGCCAAGATGTTATATCTCCAAGTAGTGTCATATGCCTTTTCAAGATCAAAAAAGACTGCTATAACCGAATGGTTACTAGCAAAGGCATTATGAACACAGGTATCTATTTACTAGACATTCCATCAACATTCCATTATGAACATAGGTGTCTATTTACTAGACATTCCATCAACCTGCTAACTGTACAGGCAAGAGCAATGGAACAATGTGAGGCATCATGGCCTGAAGTACCTGGTTTACAAAAAGGTAGAACAGCAGCAGTTTTCCACAGCTTGGGAAGAGCCCCTTGTGACCAAATAAGATTAAAAAGACATAAGAAAACTGCAAGGACTGACAAATGTAAGTGTTGAAGCATACGAATATGAGTGCCATCAGGTCCAGCTGCCAATGATCAGCAAGTGGTAAATGTTGACCCCAGTTCTAGAAGCATAACAGGCACATTATAAGACTTGACTCTGCTAGAAGAAAAGTCTAAAGGCAGTAACTTTCTGGCAGACTTGGAAGAAAGAAATAAGGGGCATAGATGTAGCCACTGAGAGATACGGACAAGATGTTTTCCAATCTATGTGGCAACTTGAAGAGGTCTCACAATGCTGACACTGGCAACCCAAAGAATGGGAACCAGGTCTGGAGAGTACTTGCCACTCAATTTCTGTACCTTTTACCAAACTGTACTTGTAGAGGAAGCGGAAGTAATGGCAGAAACAGTTCCACCAAGTGCATTTAGCTTCACAGATGACACGACGGTCAACCGTTCTCGCCCGCTTAGAATCGAGAAGTCCATCTGTGGTCCTATTGTAATGATATCGGCCACAGAGTACTTTGGAACGTAGTGTAAGGAGGGCGAGTGTCATGCTAGTCTTTTCTGGGAAGAGCGAGAGGTAGCTGAAGCAGTGTCATTTGTTAATGGTCATGGTCGTTTAGTTGAGGGACCAGAGGTGGTCTGACCAGAGATGTGCGGGCGATCTGAAAATCGTTACACAGTAGAGGGAGAAGCCAGAAGCATAGTCAAAGACATGTGGAGGCCGGATGTATCAAAGGAGTCGGGCATAACCCCGGTACAAGGGGCGGGCAACAAAGTGTTACCTGTAGAAGACACACGGGTGTTAAAAAGGTAAAAAAAAAAAAAAAAAAAAAAAAAAAGGGGGGGGGGGGGGAAACAGAGGGGTAGCTCCTAGGAGGAATGAAAGGGCCATCAATCCCCCCAGCACCCAAAAGGACCCCAGCATGGCCAGTAGTGCAGATGCAGCATGGAACCCATGCTGGACAAGCACCTAAAGTCAGTACCTGACCAACCGGGCTGTGGTTCATACGTCAGTTTGCATGTGGCCAGCAGTAACAGCCTGTTTGATCAGACCCTGATCCACCATGAGGCCTGGTCTCAGACCGAGCCACGGAAGCATTGACCCCCAAAACCCTCTCCAGGTAAACTCCAAGTAAACCTTTCATGCCAGTAAATGGGCAATCCAGGATAGCAACCTCACATCCACTGAGCCACCTCAGTGGACAAAAGAGAGGGCGGTCGGAAACCCACACCACAAGTAGTAACAGCCTGGTCGATCAGGCCCTGATCCAACATGAGGCCTGGGCACAGACCGGGCCACAGGGGCGTTGACCCCTGGAACTCTCTCCAGGTAAACAAGGCATACCTCCTTTGGCTACCATCTCCCGGAATCCGACAGGTAGCCTCCGGAGATATACCCGTCATCTGAAAGACATCACAAGCCACCCTCTGAAGAACCAGAGGGATTGGAATCTCCCCTGATGATCCAAATTCCACAGCAAACTACAATAAAACCAAACACCTCAACAAAATGGGAGGAAGAAGACTGAAAGGCCCAATTTCTCAGACCAAAAGCCTCTTCACTGCATCAAGGAGCCCCCCTTGAAGAGGCATCAACACAAGAGCCACAGCCATACACCTTAACCAGTAGGACCACCATATCAACTGTTCATGCACACTTCCATGTCAGCAAATGCCAACAACCAGAATGCAAGGCAACATAACCTGTACTAATTTGTACCTCACAGAAAATTATAAAAAAAATGGGGGAGGGGGGAAAATCATTACCAAGTGCTAAACCTGATATAGGGTAAAATTCTCCTTATGGTGTAATATCACCAGCAGGGTGCCCCAATAATGTTTTTAATTTATATACACAATTTCCCATAAAAAATTACATGAATATGTTTGATGATGCAAAGATCTATGTTAAAATAAAGAACAATTACTGTCTTACCCTGCAGAAAGATTCAAACAGATTGCAAAAGTGGAGTGATAGATGAAAGTTACCTAATATGGATAAATATCATGAAAAAGAAGTAGGATGAATTGTAAAAAAATCAGAGTACAGTGGACCCTCGGTTAACGAAAGGTCCCGTTAACGAAAGTTTCGGAAAACGTAAGCTTTTTTCGGAATCGGTTAGCGAAAAATTCCTCGGTTACCGAAAGGTATTAGACGTGTCCACCTGCTCCGCGCGCAAGCGCAGGACACCAGTGAAGCGTTGTTTACCATTGAGAGAACATTCCCTAGCGTGCTCTTTCAAAGATTCACAATATATTTGGTGTCTTTTTTGGTGGTTTAGTGATTGTCACTGTGAAATAAGTCACCATGGGTCCAAAGAAGCTTCCTAGTGGCACCCCAGTGGTAGCATTCATGGAGGGAGTGTAGCATTCATGGAGGGAGTGTAGCATTCATGCAGGGAGTGTAGCATTCATGCAGGGAGTGTAGCATTCATGCAGGGAGTGTAGCATTCATGCAGAGTGTGTAGCATTCATGCAGAGAGTGTAGCATTCATGCAGGGAGTGTAGCATTCATGCAGGGAGTGTAGCATTCATGCAGAGAGTGTAGCATTCCTGCAGGGAGTGTAGCATTCATGGAGGGAGTGTAGCATTCATGGAGGGAGTGTAGCATTCATGCAGGGAGTGTAGCATTCATGCAGGGAGTGTAGCATTCATGCAGGGAGTGTAGCATTCATGCAGGGAGTGTAGCATTCATGCAGGGAGTGTAGCATTCATGCAGGGAGTGTAGCATTCATGCAGGGAGTGTAGCATTCATGCAGGGAGTGTAGCAGGCATGCAGGGAGTGTAGCAGGCATGCAGGGAGTGTAGCAGGCATGCAGGGAGTGTAGCAGGCATGCAGGGAGTGTAGCAGGCATGCAGGGAGTGTAGCAGGCATGCAGGGAGTGTAGCAGGCATGCAGGGAGTGTAGCAGGCATGCAGGGAGTGTAGCAGGCATGCAGGGAGTGTAGCAGGCATGCAGGGAGTGTAGCAGGCATGCAGGGAGTGTAGCAGGCATGCAGGGAGTGTAGCAGGCATGCAGGGAGTGTAGCAGGCATGCAGGGAGTGTAGCAGGCATGCAGGGAGTGTAGCAGGCATGCAGGAGGTGCTAGCATTCATGCAGGGAGTGTAGCATTCATGCAGGGAGTGTAGCAGGCATGCAGGGAGTGTAGCAGGCATGCAGGGAGTGTAGCAGGCATGCAGGGAGTGTAGCAGGCATGCAGGGAGTGTAGCAGGCATGCAGGGAGTGTAGCAGGCATGCAGGGAGTGTAGCAGGCATGCAGGGAGTGTAGCAGGCATGCAGGGAGTGTAGCAGGCATGCAGGGAGTGTAGCAGGCATGCAGGGAGTGTAGCAGGCATGCAGGGAGTGTAGCAGGCATGCAGGGAGTGTAGCAGGCATGCAGGGAGTGTAGCAGGCATGCAGGGAGTGTAGCAGGCATGCAGGGAGTGTAGCAGGCATGCAGGGAGTGTAGCAGGCATGCAGGGAGTGTAGCAGGCATGCAGGGAGTGTAGCAGGCATGCAGGGAGTGTAGCAGGCATGCAGGGAGTGTAGCAGGCATGCAGGGAGTGTAGCAGGCATGCAGGGAGTGTAGCATTCATGCATTAAAAAGAAAAAGAAGGGAAGTAACCCCAGAGAGGACTTGTTACCTGAAGTCCTTTTGGAGGGGATTTCCCTTCCAACCATTAACACCCTGCCCCTGTCAGCAACTCTACCTTCCAGATGCTTGCAACTCTTCAATAAAGGTAAGTAAATGTTATTGTTTTTTTTTGAGTGATTATTTTTGTGGAGCGAATTAATTGTATTTACATTATTTCTTATGGGAAATAAGGTTTCAGATAACGAAAGATTCAGATTAAGTAATAGCTCCTGGACCGGATTAATTTCGTTAACCGAGGGTCCACTGTATAGATTATATAAGAAAATATTAAAGGCACCAGACAAAGTGACCTAGAAATGAGAACTGATGACATATAAAGCATCACTAGATCACAAATGAAGTACAGTGGACCCCCGGTTTACGATAGTCTCCAAACTCGCCCTTTTATGTAAGTTTATTTTTGTAAATTCTTTTCTAAGTGTATTTTTGGGGGTCTAAAAGGACTAATCTAATTTACATTATTCCTTATGAGAATATATTCGTTTGGTAATGGCCATTGAACAGCATTCTTGAACGAAAAAATGATGTAATCCGGGGGTCCACTGTATTGAGAAACTCTTCTATGACAAAATTTTGAAAATGCTGTTCACAACCTATGCTCAAGCCAACTCTTTAATTTGAGCTTTTAAACCTTTCTTTCATCTGCCATATAATTAGCCCTTCTTACTGGTATCTTTTAAAATACATGTATTAATAGCAGTTAATTTTTTACCATTCCATACTTTTTATATCATTCCACCAATCATTCCCCTTTCCTCCACATCCACCCTCATAAAACGACAAACCTCTGCTTCACCCTCTGGCACTTTATTCTTAAATTTACAATATACTTTTTTCAATATCCACCTTATTACTTTCCTCTAAAATTTGCTAATGATGTTCACTAACCAATTCCTACTTTGACTCACTTTCACTTCTTTTTAATCCACTGTCACCATTCTCCATGTTTTTACTCTTATTCTATCTGCCACTAAATAATCATCAGACATAAACAGGCATTCCTTTAAACACTTATTATACAGAACTTCACTTCCCACCATTGTTCTAAATCACAGAATTACTGAAATCTTTTTACAACATCCTCTCTTTTCACATCATTTCATTCAACATTAACACAGCTTCTTAGGCTTTCATTTTTTCATACACATGATTTAATTCCTTTTATCACTCATTCAACCTCAAACAATTTTTTTTTCACTCACTGCTAGGACAAACATCTTAGTCACAACATTGCCAGTTCTCTTAACATTTGTACCATCGCTATGCAGATTAAACAAACTTCTTAATTACAAGGTTTACTGTTTAATAATCAAATAGAAAAATAAGGGTAAAAAGCCCCTTGTTCCTGGTTCATATTTTAATTCTCTCTATGAAACATTGACTCTGGGCAGGGGCAGATCTACTATGAAACTAAACAACTTAAGGTTTAGGGCCCCTAATGCCAGAGGGGCCCCAAAGTGACCTTAGTCCACATTACATGTACTCAAAAATTTTGGGCCTATTGTACAAGAAGGGGTTGTGAAGGGGCCTCCATAACAGTTCAAGCTTTAGGACCCCAAAAATGTAGGTCTGCAACTGATTATGGGGAAAATTATTCAAACTCCCAGTGAAATTGAAAAAAAAAAATGATAGAAATAAGAATTCTTAAGACAGAATAGTAAAGTGTATAATGAATGCAGGTAGAATGTTGTATGTTAAATCCGTCATCATTACATTAATGATATACAATAGCACCAAGATGATGAATAAGACACATGTGCAGCACTTGCATATATTTATTGCTGAAATGTTTTTACCTGTTTCACCTTCAGATATAGAAGTTTTTATTGTCAAGCCTTTGCTTTAGGCTAAGGTACTTACCACCTTTAATCAATCTTAAGGTACCGAACACTTGTAGATGAATGGTTCAGAGAATTGACAAGTTGATAAATTAGGAACATGTGCAACACTTGGGTATCTTTAATGAGGAAACGTTTTGCCACAGTGGCTTCATCAATCCATACAAAGGAGAATGGTGAAGAACAGAAGTAGTTTGAGGTAATCAGTTCCTCAGCCTTGAGTCGATGTAATCAAACTCCTCCTGTTCTTCACCATTCTCCTTTGTTTGGACTGATGAAGCCACTGTGTGGCAAAACGTTTCCTCATTAAAAATACCCAAGTGTTGCACATGTGTCTAATTTATCTACCAAACACTTATCAAGGCTAAGGACTGAGGACAAAATTACATCTTCACTTCCACTGTCTTCAGTATTAAAAATCACCTCTGTATTCAAATGAAGAAGCCTACCTTGGTGGGAGTTGGGCAGTGTAATAAAAAAAATTAACCATTGGATTAAAACTACATATAACCGAATACTGTAATACCTTTGTACGTAACTTTGTCCTAGTCTAAATCGGTCCAAAAGACTGCAAAACTATGGGATTTTTTGATCTGTACACTAACTGCAAACTCGTTCCTTTTAATATCTACATACATCTTTAAAAAAAATTAATTACAGTATTACTTATTGTCTTCTTACTTCATGTTTTAAGATCATCAAACCATTTGAATAACCTCTGCTCCACATACAGGTCGGCCATCACTAATCTGGCATCATTGGGACCTGTAGTGTGCTGGATTTGTGAGTTTGCCAGATTACAGTGTGGTTAGGTTAGAATACACTTAACAGTTAACAGTTTGACTGTTTCGGTCGTATACAGTGGACCCCGAGTAACGAGCATAATTCATTCCAGAAGCCTGCTCAAGTGCCATTACCGAACGAATTTTCTCCCTTAAGGAATAATGTCAAGTAGGTTAGTCCATTTCAGACCCCCAAAAATACACTTACAAAAGCACTTACAATATTATACTTACATAATTGTATGATTTCCGAGGTGCTTGTAACTCAGGGGTCCACTGTACATACGTCTTACGAGCTAATGTTTCGGACGTATTAAGACGCATAAATTCCAGCGGCCTCAAATCAAGCAGGAGAAAGCTGGTAGGCCTACATGCGAGAGAATGGGTCTGGTCAGTGTGCGCAGTATAAAAAAAATCGGGCAGCCAGTGGTGCATTGTGGGAACGCCATTTCAGTAGTCCTTGTTCAGCATGCCTAGCTGTAAGAATTATCTGACTCCTTGGCGCATCTGGGACTCTTCTCTTCCTCAATGATAGCTCTTAACACAGATGGAAGTGTCTATCTGAAGATATATTTCATGGTTTTGAGGAGTTTGTGACCAAAAGAAATGCCCAGAATACCAGAAGGAAGGAAGGAAAGAAAGAAGAGATGAGAGGAAGGAAGGAAGGAAAGAAGAGATGAGAGGAAGGAAGGAAGGAAAGAAGAGATGAGAGGAAGGAAGGAAGGAAAGAAGAGATGAGAGGAAGGAAGGAAAGAAGAAGTAGGGAAGGAGAAAAGGAAGAAGGAAGGAATTAAGAAAGAGAGAGAGAAAGGAAGGAAGGAAGAGATGAGAGGAAGGAAGGAAATATGTAAGAAAGTCAGGAATGAAGGAAGAAAGGAAGCTAGGAAGGTAGGTATGAAGGAAAGGAAGGAGGTTGTGGGGAAGAAGACATGGGTCCCCTTTTGTGTTGAGAGGTTGACAGGCAGTGTGGGTGGTGAGTAATGGTATAATATGTCAGTTTGACAGCTGCCTTACCCTGACTCAGCAAATTTAGATGTCCGTCCACCCCCACCCCCCACCCCCACCCCCACCCACCCCCACCCACACACACACACACACACACACACACACACACCCTGCAACCACAATTAGGTGAGTACATAGCTTGGAGCTTTGAAGTGCTAATTGCAGTTGATGGAAAGTGTCCAGTCATAATATGTTTATATATATTATAGAACAATAGTAATAAACAATTTTTTTTATTGTTGGTTGGTGTAAACAAGTTTTGTAAACAATATGATACTAATGTTTGTGCAATTATTGTGTTGCATACAAGTGTATATACAGTGGTACCTCGAGTTACGATGGTCCCCAAAATCGCCTTTTATGCAAGTTTATTTTTTTAAATACTTTTGTAAGTATATTTTTGGGGGTGTAAAAGGACTAGTCTATTTTACATTATTCCTTATGGGGATAAATTCGTTTGGTAATGGCACTTGAACAGCATTCTCGAACGAAAAAATATCGTAACTCGAGGTACCACTGTATATACATTGCACCTTACTTCGGTCTCACAGGCCACATAAGTTACATAAAAAAATAAAATAGTGAAAAAAAACAAGAACCTACGAAAGGAAGTATACCAAAGTTTACCAGGTGAGCGGCATTCGCCGCTGTTGCCATATGCGGCTCATTTTTTGCCAACTTTACACCTCTATTATTATTATAATCAAAGAGAAGCGCTAAACCACAGGGGTTATACAGCGCTGCAGGTTATTGCAGGATGCAGGGAGAATGGGTTGTAAGAGGGAGATGGATGATTAGTAGGGTATGGAGTGCAGCAGGACGGTGGATAGTGCAGGGATAGAGGGAAGCAAGAGATCGAGGTAGAAGGGACTGAGGGAGGTGCTAGAGGTATAATCTTCAGAGTTTGTGTAGTAAGTCAATTTCTGTCAAAAAGTCAACGAGAGAGTCAGGATTAAAGGAGGGTCCATCTGCAAGAAGGGAAGGTAAAGAAAGGGCCGCAGAGCGAAGACGCCGTTGGAGGTAAATTCTGCGTGCTCGTTGATAGAGTGGGCAGTCCAACAGAATATGTCGAACAGACACTGGAACCTGACAATGCTCACAGAGAGGGGCAGGGAGCCTCTCCATGAGATACCCGTGAGTAAGACGAGTGTGGCCGATGCGAAGACGGGAGAGTGTAGTCTCCCAATCTCGACATTGGTGACAAGAAGGATGCCAGAAACCTATAATCGGTTTAATAGAATGAAGTTTGTTATTCAGCAGGTCAGACCAGCGTTGTTGCCAACGGGTGCGAAGGTGGGTAGCAATGACCGCAAAATAGTCCGTGAAAGGAACACCTCTATATGAAACTGGAAGGTCATGTACTGCTGACCGCGCAGCAGTGTCTGCCTGTTCATTGTCCTGTACGTCAACATGACCAGGGACCCAACAAAAAACAATATCTTGGTGCTTGCTAGAGATACGGCGTAACCAAAGTTGGATACGAAGAACTAGGGGGTGAGGTGTATCAATTTTACGGATAGCCTGTAAAGCACTAAGGGAGTCTGAAATGACCACAAATGGTGATACAGGCATAGATGCAATACGGATAAGTGCCACAAGAATGGCATACAATTCAGCCGTAAATATGCTAGCCGAGGGTAATAGATGCCCTCGCACGACGCTGTCCGGAAACACTGCTGCGAATCCGAAGCCGTTAGACGATTATGAACCATCAGTGTATACTGCGATGGCATGGGAATGAGAGCGGAAGTGGTCTAGAAAAAAAGAGCAAGCCGCCGCCGTAGGTAGGCGGGCTTTCGCGCAAGGGAGAGGAATAGAACAGACACGGACAGCAGGAACTTCCCAAGGGAGTAGGGGAAAGGGAGATGTCACATGAACATATAGAGGTGGTAACTGAAGGGAAGACCAGAGTGAATGTAGACGAAGAGAAAAGGGACGAAGTAAGCAGGGACGACGAACAAATAAAGAGCGTCTACTAACATCTGTAACAATCCTATACATGGAAGGATTGCGCAGGTCATGAGAGCAAACATAATAGCGAATGCAATGTGCATCACGACGATCGGACAAGGATGGAATGTTCGCTTCTACATAGAGGCTCTCAACCGGGGAAGAACGAAATGCACCAAGGCATAAGCGTAATCCCTGGTGATGGATGGGATTAAGGATGGAAAGAGTAGCAGGGAAGGCCGCCGAATATATCTGGTCACCATAGTCGAGTTTTGATAAAATTAGGGCTGAATGTAGACGAAGGAGAGTTCTACGATCAGCCCCCCATGAAACATGTGTGAGGAGGTTTTAAGAAGGTTCAGCCGGCTGTGACAAGTTGCCTTCAGAGAGGTAATGTGAGGTTTCCAGGACAATCGACGGTCGAACAGGAGGCCGAGAAACCTGACTATCACGTTCTGGGATACGTGAGCCGTGTAGGTACAATGGATGATCAGAGACCATTTACACCTCTATATCCCGGTAAATACCGATCGCAAAATTTTTTTGGGGGGGATTTAAACAATCAGAAAAATAATCTTAACATTTTGATAAGATTTTTTTTTTTTTTTTTCGAATATTTCCCGACATAGAATGACAGTTTCAGAGAGGGCCTCCGACAGTCAAAGGGTTAATTAACCTATCAATAGAGAGACTTTCTGCTACATCTTCCTTATTTTCATCACTGCTTTCTCCTCCACTGGCTTGCTGCTGTGGATTTACAACCATCTGCACAATTTCTGAGTAAGTATAATGATGAAATTTAAGTCAGTATAATGATTTGAGTCAGTATAATGATGAAATTTGAAATTATGCTAGCCGAAATTAGTGCCGGATTACGGATTACTGATTGCTGGATTAGTGATGGCCGACCTGTACCATATTTGTCATTTGTAAATGCACACCCACCATAACATTACATCTTGGAGATTATTTTATTTATCATTATAAGTTTTCTGCTAGAAACCCCAGCTTGCATTTCCAGATTTTGAAGCAGTTTTATTTGTGGTAAATGTACTGTCAAAGGCCTTCTCTGTTAATGGTCCAGTGAAACATCACCCCCATGAATCAGTCTCAGATTAGATCTAAATTAGAAAGGAAACACTACAGAAATAAAATATATAAAAAATATGCAGGAAAGAAAAGATATGTGTATGCTGATTGTAAGTAGAAGGATGTATTATTTACCTGCCATCCCTTGTGTTCATGAGAAGGAGAGAAAGAAAAGACCACCAATCATGCTAGATTGCTAGTTGCTGTCACCCACCCTGCAGCCTGCGCCCTCTGGTAGTCAAGGAATATGAAGTCTGCTCACTCTACTTTACATATCAACCAATGTCAACCTATCATTGGCCTCTACAATACTGGGCTTTTGAGGGAGGATTTGTCATTTTTTAATGTCTTCATTGTAAGCTCATCTGAGTTACCAGTGAGCAAGCTGCATCACCTGGTCTCTACCTCTTAACAATCAGTCTGCCAATTGTAAGCTGAACCTTCAGGGCTTTGTCCTATATACAATTTAATTCATGTATTTCATAGTTTGCATTCACTACCACTTACCCTACTGTACATCTTAATGTTTAATTACCATTTGTGCTCTTTAATCCTGTTCATATTATTCACATGAATCTTTTATATCTATCAAATGACTCTGTAAACTCCAACATCCCCATCTATCTTTCAGTACAGGCACTACAATATATTTCCTATCTCCAGAACTCAAGTCTGATTAACAAACAAAAAACTGTTACAAGTGTGAATGTCACAGCAACACTGCCTGTGATTATACCTAGGTATTGTTACAAAGCCAGAGCTTTGTTCATGGCATATGATCTTCAACTCAGCAGGAGCTTTCAACCAAACAGATGTCACGACTGGCCAAATTTCCCTCTCAGCAGCCAGATATAAAGGCAGACCCATCTACACATTAGCTATCCTATGAGATGGGGAGGTTAGATATTTTCCTGCTTTGGTGGGTAATAGCCAGTGTGCTAAATAAAAACTGAATATCTAATCCAAAAAATAAATCTGAACACGTTTCTCAACAGCTGTCATTAAAAAATCTACAACAAAAAAAAGGCACAATACCGTGACTGGAACAATACACAAATAACCCGCACATAGAGAGGAACTTACGACGATGTTTCGGTCCGACTTGGACCATTTACAAAGCCACACTAACACAAAGGAGATCAATTTGTATCACAGAAGCAAGAATCTACCACACCTACAAGAAACAATCATACAAATGAAAAATACATTCAATATCGTAACAAATGTTGGAGGCCAAGTTCGATGTAGTCAAGAGTGGTAGTGTGGCCAACACTAAACACAACATTACACAAATAATCAGCACATAGAAGAAACATATGACGACATTTTGATAAGACTTGTTTCAGTCATGGTACTGAACCTTTTGATTCTTTTAAACAGAACATTACTGGCTCTTCCACCTTACCTCACTTACCTACCTACCTTCATTATCAGTAGTCTCAGTATGGACTGTAAGATCTTTTGCTAGAGAATTCTTCACTATAACTTGTGTCTATGTTCTAAAATGATTTTCATTTGCTTCTAACTAAACAACGAATCTTTTCCTGCTATGATGACATCTTGCAATGATGAAATCAGCTTGGTGAGCATGATGAACTCATGATTTTACTACACAAGATGTAATTTAGATGCATCTTAACAAAGATAAATGCCTCCGGCAAAATATAAGCCTGCAAAAATTAATTGTTAATCTATGTAATAAGCAGCTGCTGATACAGGTGCAGATCTTCATGATAAATATTAAGAGTAAAGTACAGTAAACACTCCCCTACCTGTCAATCTAAAAAAATAATTTTGTAAAATACTGTTTAGGAACATTAACTGCTGTCACCCCTTACACATTGTGGGACCACATGTGACCTGTGTGTGCATGCACCTCTTACCCCCCCCAACCACCCCAGGGCTCAAGGCTGCTACCTATTCATATCTTAGGATTATTTTTATTTTAACACATCAGCCATTTCCCGCCGAGGCAGGGTGACCCAAAAAAAGAAGACGCTTTCATCATTACTCACTCCATCACTGTCTTGCCAGAGGTATGCCTACACTACAGTTCAAAAACTGCAACATATCTCCCCCCCTCCTTCAGAGTGCTGTACTTCCCATCTCCAGGACTCAAGCCCAGCTAACTGGTTTCCCTGAATCCCTTTATAAATGTTACTTTACTCTCACTCCAACAGGATGTCAGGTCATAAAAAATATTTGTCTCCACTCGATCCTATCTAACGTGCTCACTCACACTTGCTGGAAGTCTAAGCCCCTCACACACAAAACCTCCTTTACCCCCTCCCTCCATCCTTTCCTAAGATGACCCCTACCCTGCCTTCCTTCCACTACAAATTTATATGCAATCAAAGTCATTCCATTTTGTTCCATCCTCTCTATATGTCTGAACCACCAACAACCCCTCCTCAGCCCTCTGGATAATACTTTTAGAAACCCCACACCACCTAATCTCCAAGCTACAGATTCTCTGTATAATATTCAAACCACACATTGTCCTCAGATCCGACATCTCCACTGCCTCCAGCCTTCTCCTTGTTGCAACGTTCAACACCCACGCTTCACACCCATATAAGAATGTTGGTACCACTATACTTTCATATATTCCCCTCTTTGGTTCCATGGATAACATTCTTTGTCTCCACAAAGCATTCTGGAACGAATTAATGATGAAAACCGGGGGTCCACTGTATTCCCATAATATAAGTTAAATATTTACTATTGATATAAACAACCTGCAAAATACTTTCAACTTATCCCAATGTAATATCCCCAGATTGTAATTTGAGTAAACTTACTGTCTGCTATAAATAAAAACAGATGTACAACTAAAACAAACTATGATCAATTTCTCTAGTATTAAGTATGTACGTAGTCTGTAAGCCATTAAATTTAGTCTGCCCATAATGCCATGGCATGATAGTGGCTCTCTTTGCACTGCAACTCATTACTGTAATTACACAATCTAAATGTAAACTTGCAATGAAATAAAAATTTGTATATGTATTCGTATACTCTGCAGTTCTTATCTCCATGACTTAAGTTGTCAATGTTATGACTAGCACTCCCTCTAGTCATAACCTTGTAACATTATCATATAATTTATGTGCCTATCTTCATAATCTTCCATTTACATAAAACTATATGGCAATATAGATACCAACTTACTGTGTAATCCTAGCATTTTAAATTACAAGGGCACTTTAATCCTACCTTTAAAACTTACAAATGAATTGTAATTACAGCTTTTCAACTAACCAATGAGTTGTAATCCTCAATTTTCAACTGAAAAATGAGTAGTTTGCAAAGAAAGCAACACTACTGATGATAGTTATGTTTAACATGTGCGTAGCGAGGTTCAGCAGTTTTAAAATTTCATTTGGTTTCAAAACTCTTGTTTGTTTGTAAGTGTGAAAGTATCTAACATTGGGTGTCTTGTTAATTTAGGGCCTCCTTTACTTATTTGTACTGTTTTGAAAGAGTCTAGTGCTAGATGCCAAGCAGTCACTTATAACTCCTGCAGCTGAGGCCCATTTTCTTACCGGCAATGAGAATAGATTGTACACTTTGTTTTACCGACAGTTTTGTACTTTATCAAAAAGAAGTCTAGTCCAAGATAAATTATTTACTGGTATTGACAAGGGGGACACAGAAAAGCTGTGTGAAAGGGGATGCGATGAGAATAAAGGGATATCACAAAAACTAAGTTCGCAGATGAGTCAGAGATAAAAATATTTTGTTACAGTGGGGGTAATTATCAAGAGAAGTGAACTAAGTAGGAATGGTGGACAACACTATACACAGCTTCAAATATGCAGTAATTATGAAAAATCCATGGGAACAGAAGCATCACACAAGTCTATGAATGATTAAGAGATGGGCCAATGGAGCCTGAACTCTTTGCCCACAAACCCAAATACATGAACACATGCCCAACTTTATTTTATGGCTTATACTTTTTGGAAGTAATCCTTGAAGTGGCCACATCAGAGCCATCTCCAGACATTTAAAATGCTTTCAAGTATTTAAATACTGTAATTACTGAAGTAGCACCTGAAACATTTCCCAGGAAGTTACTCGTGGTGATCTGGCAATCATAAAAATGAAGTTGCCAGATGCTGGCACTGAGAAATAATGTGCATCAGGGATGAGGACTCACCTCCACACACAAACAAGTAAAAAAGTAGAAGAAATGTCAAAAAAGACAAAAATGCACAAGGGAAAAAAGATAACACACTGGAAAAATATTTCTTACTGGAAGAGCAATAGTGAGCATGCAGTGAGTGTAATAAAAAATATATATATCAATAAGAAAGTGGTATTTACAATTAACCTACAAATTGGAGATGCAATTTAGAGGAAGTCTCAAGTGTGTTCTGGACCATTATCATGTCACGACTTAATAGCAGACCAGGTTAAAATTAAATGTTGTCTAGCTTTATCACAGTTTCTAGAGGATTTGTGAATTGTTGCAGCCACCATATCATAACTTTTAATCATCAAACAAGAGGAGTAAATTATTTTATTTTCCAAAAGGTAGTGTTTTGCCAGGTGACCAAGGCCTCAAGATCCTGGGTTCAAAACTTGATGTTTGATTGGTAAACATTATCTCTACCATATTTACATTAAACTATTTTACACTAATATTTCTAGCTCATTCCATTAATAAACTGCCAAATAAAAAAAATGCTTTCAAATGTTTGGCCTCAGGAAGGTCTTTCACATATATATGCATCTCATCTGGATCACATATATATGCATCTCATCTGGATCACATATATATGCATCTCATCTGGATCACATATATATGCATCTCATCTGGATCGCATATATATGCATCTCACCTGGATCGCATATATATGCATCTCACCTGGATCGCATATATATGCATCTCATCTGGATCACATATATATGCATCTCATCTGGGTCTTCAGCTTTCATCTATCTCCTCCTCATGGACCCCTCAGTGTCAAATAGCTCATCTCTGTCTATCATGACTGTGCCCCAGAGTATTTTGTGATTTTCTCCTCTTAGCCTATGCTTCTCCAGAGTTGCAAGGATAAGTTCCTACAGTATTTCTGCATAGCTCTTTCCTCTCACTTAGATACCAGGTTGGTGGCATTTCAACTTATTCTAATTTCTAATATGCTTAACTAGGTGCATTACTCACAATGGTGCTGCATACATACATAAGAAATGGACTATGGACATATGATAGAGGGGAGTCAAAAGATTTGAAAAGTTTCCAGCTCATGTGCCTTTAACCCTTTCAGGGTCCAGAGGCCAAATTTCAAAGTGTGCACCAGGGTACAAGAATTTAAAAAAAAAAAAAAAAATCTTATTTTTTCTTATTAAATGATAGAGAATCTTTTTCTGAAGGTAATAAACCAAAATGTACGAAATTTGATGGAAAATTTATGAAATTATGTTCACGCAAATTTTGATGCATCAGCGATATTTACGCATCGGCAATTTTGCCAACTTTGACTCCCATTTTAGGCCAATTACATTATTCCAGTCGACCAAATTCTTAGCTATTTCGCTAGTATTACTTTTATTCTATCGATTGAGCACAAGAAATCACCCAGTCAACTGTTTCAACTACAAAATAAAGTGATTGGAAATTGGTAATTTAGCCAATTTAACTCAAAGTTTAAAACATTCCAATTTCAAAATAGGGTACAGAATAAACAATGCAGGCATTCCTGGCACTAAACTAACATTTCCTCTGTTCATTAGTTACGTTTTCAGTCGTTACAAATGAATTCCATTTTTATTTTTTAATCACATAATGAATTTTTATTCAAACCGAAAAATGGAAGATTTACCGTTATGCAATATTGTTATAATTGTATAAATAATATCACCACATTTGTGAACGTATATTAGACCCACCAGCTGGCGCGTATTAGATGTGTGAGGTCATTTGTTTACTCTTGAACATCGGCAAAAATTTAACATTTCCACTACTTTGAGCTCAGTTTCAAGCCATTTCCAGTACTAAAACAAATCAAAATCATCTCTATTTCTGTAATATATCTTCCATTCTATCAAATGAGACCAAGAAATCGCAAATACAACTATAAAAAGCATACAAAAAAACACTGCAAAGTCGCTGTTTTAATCGAAAATTACAGTTTCAGTTTTTTTTCACTCATTATGCACTGTGTGCTGCAGGATTCGTTTTATGTGGTGCACACTTACCACATAGATGTATTCTCTCATACCTAGGCCCAAATTTACCTCTCACAGCTTATCTGAGTGAGCTGAGCTCATGGCGTAGAACTACGGTTTGGACCCTGAAAGGGTTAATACATTCTTACATTTACTATTCTGGCATTTGTTGTTTATTTATTTGTGTGTGCTTCTAGACACAGATGGGATGCTTACTCTTTTTTCTTCTTTTTCTATCAACAAACCGGCCATATTCCACTGAGGCAGGGTGGCCCAAAAAGAAACACAAAAAGTTTCTCTTTTTAAATTCAGTAATATATACAGGAGAAGGGGTTACTAGTCCCTTGCTCCAAGCATTTTAGTCACCTCTTACGACATGAATGGCTTATGGAGGAAGAATTCTGTTCCACTTCCACTTCATTTTCCATAAATTATGTGACCACTTTGCACTACGCACATGAATGTCTTCAGGCTGAAGTCATTTCCAAACTTAAGATGGCAGCCCTGGGGCATCCTTTTTTAATACAAACGCAAAATATTTTAACTTGTATAAACTTCAATTTCAGAGGTGCACATATTACAAGGACATAAAACACTGCCACAATAAACCGATGCATTGATAAAAATGAAATATTTTTGATCTTGTACAATTAAAAATTTGTCATTCCTGTAACTGGGTTCTATGAACCACTAAACAGGAATAGTATCCTGTAGGCAGAACCTTTATAACAACAGTTCATTATAGACTATGATTACTTTTTGACCAGTAAATCATTTGGTGACCTGCAAATTTGCGCTTCCTTCTTGGTCTCCATCTCTCACTGCACAGGCCTCACAAGCCATTTGGCTGCCCAAGTTTATTCCATTCAGACCTCACTACAAAACAGAACATTCTATTTGCTTCTCCATGCTGGAGGATAGTGATAATCTCACTGCATGATACACAGACCATACTTGAATGTACAAAGATGAAACAAATGCCTTCAGAGCTTGCCCTAGAGTAGACATCTGCCTCTAAGCATCTTCACAGGCCACATACATCAATATTTTTTTTGGAAAGTGATGGGCCTGGTGGGCCCTTCAGATGAAAAAGTTAAACAGAGTTAAGCTGGACATAGTTTGGCCATTTTCTTTTAAAAATAATCAGCACCAGATGATTTTCTGTAAAATAAGGATAGACCACATGTACCTTGCCCATTGCCACCTACTTGAAGTTGTTCCTGCCAAATCCAGTGTGACTTGTGGTGCGCTGCTGACAATGAAAAATATTTTAACTGTCTGTCCATGACTTAGGCCTTTTCGCCAGAGTTGTGAATTTTATACATATCGAGGTACAGATTATGAACTCTGGAAATTTTTAGGGAAGTCACTGACATTACCAATTACATTTCTTTAAATTACAGTTGGCTATTTTAACTTTAGTGTGAGTATTAATTTTTTGTTTTATGAGGCCCAAGACAGTTCAACTGCCTCCCAGCACACATAAGGGGGATTACCAATAGACCCCTAGCTGTCTTCAAGAAGGCACTGGACAGGCACCTAAAGTCAGTACCTGATCAGCCGGGCTGTGGTTTGTATGTTGGTTTACGTGCGGCCAGCAGTAACAGCCTGGTTGATCAGACCCTGATCCATCACGAGGCCTGGTCTTAGACTGGGCCACGGGGGCGTTGACCCCCGAAACCCTCTCCAGGTATACTCCAGGACTGAAAAGTTTTTATTTTTGTAAGAGTTAGTGTGTATGGCTATATTTAACTTTTACTGCCAAACATGCCGATGATATTTTAAATCAAAATGCTTAGCAAATCAAACAACCTTTTTCCTTCTTTCTGGTGATCCTTTACCCATCTCGGGTAGTAAGAGCAACTTATCAATCCTTCTTGACGCTCCAAACGAATGTCTCTTTCCCCTCTAATGATCGCTATGTTTGTCACTAAAGTGGTGGGTCCAACCAGTGATTATGGACATCAGTCCCAATAAACCCTCCACGTCCCAGTTGGGGAATCACTCTGAATATGCCCAATCAGAGCTCAGGAACATTACACATTATGGTACATTACTATTCCAATTTTCCTTATAAGTTCTATGGTAATTTACACAAAGGAATATAACTAGAGGAAAATTATTTCCTTTGAGTTTTATTACACAGATTGGATAGCATAACATATTAGGGAACAATGATGGTCCCTTTCTTCCTCGATATGGTTGGAGTTACAATCAACCAAGCAACAGTGGCAGACAATGGCATAACCTGAGTGGTGGTAATTTCAAAGATGCAGTCAGCAAGAAAAGCCTTTTACTATACAACATTCCACAAACAGTGGGGCTCTATCTCTTGATAAATTTACTTCATTAACCCACTCCAAACCAATCATTATTCCATAAAAGGCAGCTCTCAAAAGCATCAAAAATTTAAATTATGGGCAATACAATATGCTTTTACACAAGTATCTAAACCTTGTAAATGCGAATGCCAGTCATACATACTACTTTCTCTTACACATCTTTAGAACACTGAACTGTTATGCCGATGCTCACCTAAGATTTTTCCAGGAAAATTTTAACAGAACATTTAGGCATCACACAAGAAACAAATATGTTTATCATTAATATTGCACGTGTGCGTTTGAACATTTATGGAAATTCTATGCAAATTAAAGTCAAACATGTAAACTACATTATCTGTATACTGCATAAAAGAAATAGAGTATTGGGATTTGAATTTTAAAATGAATTTAAAAGTTAACATAATGAATTCAAATCCAAGCTAAAGCAAGTACAGTGGTCCCTCGGTTTTCGCCGAAAATTCGTTCCAGAATGCTGCTCAAGTGCCATTACCGAACGAATTTACTTCCTTAAGAAATAATGTCACGTAGGTTAGTCTATTTCAGACCCCCCAAAAATACACTTGCAACAGCACTTACGAAAATACACTTACATAAATGTTCGAGTTTGGAGATGCACGAAAACCGAGGGACCACTGTACAGTGGACCCCCGGCTAACAAAAAAACTTCATTCCAGAAGCCTGCTCAAGTGCCATTACCGAACGAATTTACTTTCTTAAGAAATAATGTCACGTAGGTTAGTCTATTTCAGACCCCCAAAAATACACTTCCACAAGCACTTACAATATTATACTTACATAATTGTACGAGTTCTGGGGTGCTCGTTAGCCGGGGTTCCACTGTATGTACTGTGTGCTTAACCCTTACACTGCTTTACTGATGCCAGCATTGCTCACATAGATTTATATTTTGAGCACAGTTCCCTCAGATAAGCTGTGAGCAGTAAATTTTGGCCAAGACACGAGATAATGGGATTGTGCAGTATGTGCGTCTTGTATAAAAAAAAAAAATCTTACACCACGTAGTGCATGATGGGAAAAGCAAAACTCTGACTTTATGTTTGGTTTAAAATAGCTAGTTTGATGCATTTCCTAGGATAGTTTTTATGGTTTTATTGACTGTTTCTTGGTATCGCTTGACAGAAATGAAGACATACTACTGAAATAGAGATGATTTTGGTTGGTTTCAGAAATGGAAGTACAGTGGACCCCCAGTTTTCGTGATTTTTTTCGTTCCACAATGCTGCTCAAGTGCCATTACCAAACGAATTTATCCCCATAAGGAATAATGTAAAGTAGACTAGTCCTTTTAGACCCCCAAAAATACACTTACAAAAGCATTTAAAAAAATACTTACATAAAAGGGAGAGTTTGGAGCAGGATGAACACCGGGAGTCCACTGTACTATTTTGAAATCAAGCAAAAAAAAATTTTTTTTGACAATTTTCCTGAGGACAGGCAAGACCTCCCTACTCCCTTGGTCTATTTCATGGGTTTTTACTACATCTGCTTCAATTATTGGGATGCCCTAAACCATGACCACTCATTCCTGGTTATATTTTATTATCCGAGAAATATGATAAAACTTTGATTTTTCAAATGAGGATGAATTCAAAATGGAAGACAAGTGTAATAAAGAAAAGGCCTGGGAACTTAATTAATGAATGAATATAATGCCTACAGTGTTTATTTTGGAATTTTTAAATTGTTTTTTTTTTTAAATTTCCTGTAAAACTGGCTAAATTTCCAACTTTTTTGTGCACAATAAATAGTTGTGAAAGTTGAATGGGAGGTTTCTTGTGCTTAACTGAGGGTCCCAACAATGAAAGGGTTAATAATCCAATCATGTAATTCTTTGTAATACACTAAAGAAAATTCTTAATTATTTTTATTACTATCAACTTGTTACATTTTATCTTATTACTGGCAGCAAACAATACTGTATTAACAAGTTGATTAATAAGACCGTGCAACACTTGGGCATTTTCACTGCTGAAAATTTACTTGCCAAAAGTTTCCTATCAAGGCTGAGGGACTGATCACCTCAAAACTACTACTACTAGTCTCCAGTGGTTTATCCATCTGTATCTGAGTGATGAAGCCTGCTGTACAGGTGGAACTTTTTCAGCAGTAAAGATACCCAAGTGTTGAACATGTGTCTTATTCATCATTATTACATTTTACTGCTATCTTAATTACACCATATATCCCTTGTCTTTAATCCTGCCCCTAATTCTGAATTTATTAATCACCTTTAATTTTTATCACATCATTATTAATACTATTGTTTTTTATTCCAATGTATCTTGAGTTTTTATCCTGCCCATCCAACTATTAACTTGGGCCACGTGTTATTTTTTCTATCTTGCCTGTTAATATCTCGTACTAAACTAGTAAGATTAAACAGATCCACGAACATTTATTTCATAGTGCTCAGAATTTTAATCTTAGTTTAAGTCTGCCTGAAATGCTGTGCATACTTTGGACTTCACACAACTATATCACTTGCATACCTTGAATTTTTTTTTTCAACACGTCAGTCATCTCCCACTGACGCAGGGTGACCCAAAAAAGAAGAACACTTTCACCATTACTCACACTTAATCACTGTCTTTGCTGAGGCACCCAGATACAACAGTTTAAATGTCACTCCAAACAGCGATTATTGCTGTATAGCTCCACTTTAGGTGAAATTTCATATAATAAAGGCTTTCCTGCTAAAAAAAAAAAAAAAAAAAAAAAAAAAAAAAAAAAAAAAAACTTTGAACTTAGGCAACAGAGGATCTCACTAATTGTATGAATATCCTACCTGGAATAACCTAAATTATAAACAGAGGGTCGCACATGGTAACCCATCCTGACGAGTGTTTCAGGCATATGACATGGCCAATATCAGTATCAAGATACCCAGATGATCATTCAGTAACACGACTGATCAACATAGGAGTTCCTTAAGGTAGTTACCTGGCCTTTCTAACACAACTTTTGTTACTTCAAATGCCCTACAGATGCACTCAACACTGTAAATTCCAAACTAGCAAAAATATCTACTTGATCCCAACAAAAAACTCACACTAAATATTGACAAGACCTTCTACATAAAAAATTGAGAACACCTGGTATACACCTGGACAACAAGCTAAAATTCAACACATGCATCCAGAATTTTTTTTTTTTTAACTTGTCAGCAGTTTCCCACCGAGGCAGGGTGACCCAAAAAGAAAGAAAAAACTTTCATCATTATTTAACACTTTCACCATCACTCATACATAATCACTGTCTTTGCAGAGGCGCTCAGATACGACAGTTTAGATATCCCTCCAAGCTGCCAATATCCCAAACCCCTCCTTTAAAGTGCAGGCATTGTACTTCCCATTTCCAGGACTAAAGTCTGGCTAACCAGTTTCCCTGAATCCCTTCACAAAATATTACCCTGCTCACACTCCAACAGCTCATCAGGTCCCAAAAACCATTCGTCTCCATTCACTTTTATCTAACGCGCTCAAGCACGCTTGCTGGAAGTCCAAGATCCTTGCCCACAAAACTTCCTTTACTCCCTCCCTCCAACCTTTTCAAGGACAACCCCTACCTCGCCTTCCTTACCCTACAAATTTATACACTCTCTAAGTCATTCTACTTTGTTCCATTTTCTCTAAATGACCAAATCACCTCAACAGTCCCTCTTCAGCCCTCTGACTAATACTTTTAGTAACTCCACACCTCCTCCCAATTTCCACACTACGAATTCTCTGCATAATATTTACACCAAACCATGTGTAGCGTAAATCCTGAACAGATCTAAAAAAAAATAAAAAACAGTGGACATTCTTACAAAAATACACAACTATGTCCCCCAAACATCCTACTAACTTTGTACTACTCTCTAATCTACCTATACTTCACCTATAAGAGTTGTGTGTGGGGATGAACAACAACTAATCACCTTAAACCTGTTGTTACTCAGCAAAAATTAGCTCAGAACAATCAATCATTCAGGCTCCAGGCAACACGCACACTCCCCCTTAATCAAAAGTTTTAATTTGCTTAAAATATAAAATATTCACACTTTCTACTGTAAATGCTATGTCTGCAGGACACTCAATTTAAACATTAATCCAGAGCATAAATTCTATGTGGAGAGCTACAACAGAAAACATGGACACAATACAAGGAACAAGTAACACTGACATTCCATGTGTACGTCTCAACCTCTTCAAGAACTCCATGCATATAAAAGCCCAAAAATTTGGAACTCACTGCCTGAAAATGAAAAAATCTCCCCATCTACCAACATTTTTACTAATATTGTTAAAAACCAGTTATTAAATCTCACATAAATGCAATATACATTAACTGTAAACTGTCATGCTGTGAATTCATCACACCTTCAATCACTCCATAAAATGCATATCACTGAACCAATGTAAATACTATGTAATTATTTTGTAATTGACCATTTGTCATTCACAACCTATTTCACTGTACATACAGTGGTACCCCGACTTACGATGTCCCCAAACTCACCCTTTTATGTAAGTTTATTTTTTTAAATGCTTTTGTAAGTATAATTTTGGGGGTCTAAAAGGACTAGTCTATTTTACATCATTTCTTATGGAGATAAATTCGTTTGGTAATGACACTTGAACAGCATTCTGGAATGAAAAAATATCGTAAGTCGGGGTACCACTGTACTTGACTGCAGTGAATTACACAAGTTGTCTTAAATAACATACTAGGTCTAGATTTAATTAGTATTTAAGCCTTATTATTGATTAGTTTGCCCAAAATGCACTGCATAATACAGTGGACCCCCGAGTTTCGTAAACCCCGGAAATCGTACATTTTTTTTTTTTTTTTTCAACAAGTCGGCCGTCTCCCACCGAGGCAGGGTGACCCAAAAAGAAAGAAAATCCCCAAAAAGAAAATACTTTCATCATCATTCAACACTTTCACCACACTCATACATAATCACTGTCTTTGCAGAGGAGCTCAGATACGACAGCTGAGAAAAGTCCCTCCCAGCTGTCACTATCTCAGACCACTCCTTTAAAGTGCAGGCATTGTACTTCCCATTTCCAGGACTCAAGTCCAACTAAATCAATTAACTGGTTTCCCTGAATCCCTTCACAAAATGTTACCCTGCTCACACTCCAACAGATCGTCATGTCCCAAAAACCATTCGTCTCCATTCACTCCTATCTAACACGCTCACACATGCTTGCTGGAAGTCCAAGCCCCTCGCCCACAAAACCTCCTTTTCTAGGACGACCCCTACCCCGCCTTCCTTCCCCTACAGATTTATACGCTCTCCAAGTCATTCTACTTTGATCCATTCTCTCTAAATGACCAAACCACCTTAACAACCCTTCTTCAGCCCTCTGACAAATACTTTTAGTAACTCCACACCTTCTCCTAATTTCACCTTTCCGAATTTTCTGCATAATATTTACACCACACATTGCCCTTAGAGAGGACATCTCCACTGCCTCCAGCCTCCTCCTCGCTGCAGCATTTGCAACCCATGCTTCACACCCATATAAGAGTGTTGGTACCACTATACTTTCGTACATTCCCTTCTTTGCCTCCATGGATAACGTTTTTTGTCTCCACAGATACCTCAATGCACCACTCACCTTTTTTCCTTCATCAATTCTATGGTTAACCTCATCCTTCATAAACCCATCCGCTGACACGTCAACTCCCAAATATCTGAAAACATTTACTTCTTCCATAATCCCTCTCTCCAATGTGATATCCAATTTTTCTTTATTTAAATCGTTTGATACCCTCATCACCTTACTCTTATCTATGTTCACTTTTAACTTTCTACCTTTACACACTCTCCCAAACTCGTCCACTAACCTTTGCAACTTTTCTTTAGAATCTCCCATAAGCACAGTATCATCAGCAAAAAGTAACTGTGTCAACTCCCATTTTGCATTTAATTCTCCATAATTTAATCCCACCCCTCTCCCCAACACCCCAGCATTTACTTCTTTTACAACCCCATCTATAAATATATTAAACAACCATGGTGACATTACACATCCCTGTCTAAGACCTACTTTTACCGGGAAATAATCTCCCTCTCTCCTACACACCCTAACCTGCACCTCACTATCCTCATAAAAACTCTTTACAGCCTTCAGTAACTTACTACCTATTCCATACACTTGCAACATTTGCCACATTGCTCCCCTATCCACTCTATCATATGCCTTTTCTAAATCCATAAATGCAATAAAAACTTCTCTACCTTTATCTAAATACTGTTCACATATATGCTTCACTGTAAACACTTGATCTACACATCCCCTACCCACTCTAAAGCCTCCTTGCTCATCTGCAATCCTACTCTCTGTCTTACCTCTAATACTTTCAATAATAACCCTGCCATACACTTTACCTGGTATACTCAGTAAACTTATTCCCCTATAATTTTTACACTCTCTTTTATCCCCCTTCCCTTTATATAAAGGAACTATACATGCTCTCTGCCAATCCCTAGGTACCTTCCCCTCTTTCATACATTTATTAAACAAAAATATAAACCACTCCAGCACTATATCCCCCCCTGCTTTTAACATTTCTGTCATGATTCCGTCAATTTCAGCTGCTTTACCCCCTTTCATTCTACGTAATGCCTCACGCACCTCCCCCACACTCACATCCAGCTCTTCTTCACTCCTAAACGATGTTGTACCTCCCTGACCAGTACATGAAATTACCGCCTCCCTCTTTTCATCGACATTTAAAAGTTCCTCAAAATATTCCATTTATGTAAGTATAATATTGTAAGTGCTTGTGGAAAAGTATTTTTGGGGGTCTGAAATAGACTAACCTGCGTGACATTTTTTCTTAAGGGGGTAAATTCGTTCGGTAATGGCACTTGAGCAGACTTCAGGAGTGAAGTTTTTACGAAACTCGGGGGTCCACTGTAGTGGCTTTTTTGTGCCTACTTTTGTATCAAATTCTGCATCAAATTATGTATGTCTACTGTAATCTTTGTATGGACCATGAGAAAAAATATAAATTTTAAATAAAGACTAGACCAAATAGTTCTCTTCCTAACACTTGCAGTTCTCCACAGGAATGACTGGGTTCCTGGGTCCCATGTTTCATTACAAGAGATTTCCTGTAATATTTTTTATTTTTAAATCAAGTATGATTGCAATTATCAGGATTCTTGTGGCTAACAGGGTGATGTGTTAAAGCCAATGCCCTCTACAAGCCTCCTCATTAATGCTTTTAAAAAAAATTGTTTTTATTTTTAATGCACCCAAATCAAAGATTAAGCTTAATGCCTTAGTGCAAGACACTTCAAAGTTTCTGCTTCAAAATATTCAGCTGCTGCTTTCATAATTTTTGGTACTTGTGGTAGGATTTCTTTAAGTGGTTCATAGAACCCAACCACATAATATACAGGTATGAAGTAAGAAAACCTACTTTCTGTGAAGGATTTCAAGAGCCATGGTGTCCACCACACCCACATGTCAGCTGTTCCTCATCAGGCTGTATCAAGTGGTGTATAGGGTCTGTGAAATGAGTGGTACAGACAAAAAAGGGAGCACGGGTATGAGGAAGGCAAACTTATAATTTACTGGGCAAATTATCATTACTAAATATTATGGAGGTTATACTAATAGGTCACTATTGGAGTCAGTGATTCTTGCAGCCATTCACAAAGTAGTCTCATACAGTAATTCAAAACATTATATTAGTGAGGTATTGTATAACATCTTATTTTAATCAATATTAAAAGATGTTTTATTTTATTTTCTTCCAATTTGTTGTGATTGTTGTGGAAGAAGGTGTGGGGAGGGGGGTAGAAGAGTTGCCAGGCTTGCCAGAAGCAGCAATGAAGAGTGTGCTTAACTGGTTATATTTAAAGTGGTGGTTCAGTTATGCATTTAATTCTCCTCTTCTTGTAGTTTTTAAATATTTTTCCCATCTCATATGCTAGCTGACAAATGTGCCTATATTATTACCCATCATCTATTAAGGAAGAGTTAGGTCAAATGTTGTGGCTGATAAAGAAAGTTGGTCAAACAAGCCAAACTAGCACATTTAATCTTTTGTACTGATATATGTAAGAAAATTAATGTTCTGCACAAATTTTTAATCTTGCATCAAAACTCACTTAGCAATGTGTCATTCCATTGTTAAATTTATATATAATACTCCTCCACAGCCTAAGGTTGTATGTAACATCACTGAAATGTGTCAATTTTGTGATACTTATTTCATCAGTTAATACTCTGAAAAATTTAAGCTTGACTTTTGGCTTGCTTGACAAACAATGCTAGCCAAATTAAATAGTCAGAAAGTTTAGCAACAAATGTACATCAACATACAGTATATATACAGTGGACCCCCGAGTAACGAACAAAATTCATTCTAGAAGCCTGCTCAAGTGCCATTACCAAACGAATTTACTCCCTTAAGAAATAATGTCAAGTAGGTTAGTCCATTTCAGACCCCCAAAAATACACTTACAAAAGCACTTACAATATTATACTTACATAATTGTACAATTCCCGGGGTGTTCGTAACTCAGGGGTCCACTGTACATACATACATAATGTGTTTGTATATATATATATATAAACAAACATTTACATACACACTGTACTGATATGGTAAGAAAGATGTATAGTTTTGTCAGCATATATTTTTCTGGAGCGGCCCGTATATAAAAATATAATGTGAATATATTTTTTTTTTGTAAGTGTCAACAAATACTGATGTAAGGTTCTTTGTCTCTCTTCAGCATTGGTGTGGACAAGTGTAAGAATGTGCATGATGTACTTGTATATACAAGGCATACAGGTATGCGTGTTACCATATGTGTAGTGGCAGGAATAGTGGGGACTGTGACTGTTTAAATGTGTTATTTTAGTACAGGGGTTGAGTGCGTATAAGGTTTAGTTTTTGTGCGTTGTGTGCAGAGATGTGTGTATAATGAGGGTATACACTCCATGCTGTGGTGAGCTTGTGGTCATGTCAACAACACAGGTCATGGAAGGGTCATAAAGGCCCCCAAGCTAAAGTTACAGACAGCAGCATTAGACGAGAAGCATTCAGAAGCAGGTGTAAGGTACGAAGAAAATATCAATAAATACCCGTCTCTCCTGTTGAAGTGCGACAAAACATATAAACGTAATATTTAGTACAATATTTCAACTTTATCTACCATTAGCTACAACATCAAAATTCTCTGAACTACAAAAAACTGTACTCTATAGACATCCTATGAAATTCTTACATTAAAAGCTCGCCTTAAAACATCATGACTACGGATTGTCTATTTTACTTTTCCGATACATTAACTGAACTTTGACAAACACACAGATTCTTTACCTTAAGTTCAGTTTTAGAATCCAAATGAACATCTTCAAAACAAAGGGTAACTGAGGAGGCAAAAATTAGGATAAGGACAATCCACTCAAAGTATGGGCTGTCGACCACATAAAGGCAGCCTTGTCGCACATGGTACCACTTCTTGTAGGAGTTTGTCTGTGTACAACGGCTACAACACTGTAATCTGAAAGAGGAGTACTAATTTTGATGACTATGTTAGATAACATGAAAGACAAAGTAATATAGGAGTGAATATCTAATACGTACATAGTTCCAAGAATGATTGACGGCAGGAATGATTTTAAAAATCAACACGGCTCCGAAAGAAAATACATTAAGGGTCCTGGCAAATGCTGCCTCTGACATTTTTATAAATATTTTTCTTTGCTATGGCTTTATCAAATGTAAATATCTTGTGTATATTATTTGGTACAATTGTGGCAAGTTTCTATATGGTTGGTACTAGGGATATGCCAAGATGTCAATATCAGTGGTATTGGCTGATTCTGATGGTACTGGTATCAGCCTAAAATCGACTGTCGGTATCAAATGATCTATTAGGGCATCAGTAGGTATCAGCTAATTCTTGTGGTATTGGCCTTTGCCTAAAATTGTGTATCAGTACAAGCAAATTTTTAGTATCATCCCATTGCTAGTTGGTACAATTTGGAAAGGAAATGTGGCTTGTATTTTTATGTTTTTGATATGCACAGTGTGTAGGGAAATATATATCTAGTTACACCAACTTGTCCCAGCAGGCCAGTGTTTTATTAATGTTTTTACCTGTTGAATAACAGAAAAAAATTATTGGCAAATTTGGAAGTATTTGGATTGTAACTTTTTTCCACATTTCCTTCATTTCACATAACCTTAATTTGCACAAGGTACTAAATTTTAGGAATGTATCTCAAGGTTGAGAAGGTTTACTCGGTGTACTCAGCGAGTTGTATTTATGGGGACTGAGACTCTGCTTTTCTTTGTGTGTGTTTGCATTTGCCTATATATGGTTGCATAGGTTAAGTCCTAGCTCCTGGTTCTGGCCCTCAATGCTCAGATTTCCAGATTTACTTCTTCCCAGCCTCATGGGCTCTATCATACCTGCTCTTTAAAACTATGTATGGAGCCTGCCTCTGCTACAACTTTGAGATCATTTCACTTCTCAACCACCGAGTCTGATAAAATACTTCCCAACATCCCTGTGGCTCATCTGTGTCTAACTTACAGTTGTGTTTCCTGTGTCCCTGTCTACTCTATCAATTCCTCCGAGTATTTTGTATGTTACCATATCTCCCCCAATTATTAATCACAGGTTCAAACCCCACCAGTTGCAGAATTTGTTTGCAACTGTGTTATTACGATTTCATGAGTTACTCCCCTGGTTCTTCTATCTTCCACTCTTGCTTAAGCCAACTGTTAGTCTACCCTTATAGCTCATGTCCCTTAGTTCTGTAATAAGCCTTGTTCCATGCTTCTGTACTTTCTCCAGTTTTTTAACATGCATTTTCAGGTGTGGGTTTCATACAGGTGCTGCACACTCCAAGATGGGCTTGATGTATGTAATACACAGGGCCCAGAACTACTTTGTTGAGATTCCTAAAGGCTAATCTTTAATTTACCAGACAAGCTGAAACAAAAATAAAATATAATTTTACTTCTTATGCATCATACAAAAAAGTTACAGTAGTTACAGTCCAAGTGATTGTGTTTAGATACTGATCTTAGTATAACAGAAATAATTTGGTGCGATTGTAGGCTCAGAAGAAGGCCACTAATTATGCGATACATTTTAACAGACTAATCATAAGGCTTACATACTACTTCAATCTAGATTAGTATATTATTAATGAAATTGAGTATCAGTGCCTCTTTGACATAACATGTGTTTGACTTAACCTGTTTAGAAACTATGCAGATAAAATACAAAACTACCTGTAGCTGCAAAAGTTAATCTTCCAATTGCTTCAAAACTCTGTATAAAAATACTTCTTTAATACAAAATGATTATTGCACTTATTGTTAATATCAATATTTGGGAGTTCAGTTTAGACTGCTTTCTCTTCATATTTACATGTTTTATTAAACTTGGCATTCAAGTAATCAAACTTTAATTATGCTCTATAAGGTTATTTAAGTCCTAGTTATAGCGACTATCTCAATAGTATGCCCAAGACGCTTTACATAATCAGTGGTTTTAGATGAATTCTCAAACCCATGCCACTTATTTTTGGGGGGAAATAAAGACTTCTATCTGTAGCCTTTATTGAGGCATTATTATTGCTATTAGTCATAATGTTAGCCAGCCAGTAACACTTTCAAGAATCAACTGACCACATGAGGCCAGCAATGTTGGCATAGGAGAACATCTTTATATTAATATCAAACCTGAATAAGAGACCAAATGAAGAACATACCCCAACACTGCTTAATTTATTTCACTATTTTTTTAATTTATTTTTGCCAAAACAAAGGAGAACTACATATAGAACACTACTATTTACTGCAACACCGTACATAGACCAGGCAACAGGGGCGTTGACCCCCGGAACACCTTCCAGGTTTACATCATGTTTTTCTAGAGATAGCACCCCAAATTCAAGGGTTTTTATTCATTAAGAAACCATGAATCTAGACTCCACCAACAATTCAACGTTACATCCACATAATAAAGTTTGTTTCAGAATTTTGTTTCAGAGGACTTGTCAATTTAAATTTCACTAATAAAACGATATTTATGAGAAAATATGATTAAAAAAGGAGAGAAATTTAAGCAAGTGAAAGCCAATGAGTTTATTTTGAACTCCTATGGTTGGTTTTCAATTTAGGGGTTGAATATCAAGCCCCCAAAAATGGGGCTTGGATAATGGGAGGCAATAAGTTTAATGTAAACAAGGAAAAACCTGGTCCAATTATTGGGGCGTCCATCTCTAAAAATGTGCGATTACTAAATTCTGCAAATTAAAATACCTGCAAACTATATAGGATTTGACAGGGGAAAATACATACGTAACCATATTTCATGAAAATAAAATAACTGTTAAAAACTTGAATATTAATGTACTGAATTTAAATTATAAAAAAATTAACTGATAGTAATAAATAGAATTTTATTTCAAAAGCACATTTAAAAGGTCTAATGTAATCAGTTATTTATGAAGGACTAATTGATAAGCACAATTCTACACACAAAACAGAAAGTGGAATTCATTTATAATAATAAAGCTTAATGAATCTCTGAAATCTCACTTGTTAAAAAACTGTTTGGGAAAACAGTCTGCAGGTTCCTTGGCTATAATTTCTGTCCTCTTGAATCTTGGGTCCTCATCATCTTTAACTCCTCCAGTGATAGTATCCACATAGCTAACAACGGCACTCCAACTTTGAGTCTTGTTCAGCACATTTGGCATATCCTTCTTCACCGTCTAAGTAAAAAAAACGTAATTCTGTAATCCTATGAAACTACAAGACAAAAAATACTATGCAATATAAGCTACAATAAATATACAATTTCCTTGGCAAAGAGTAATGACAATGCTCTTCCTCATAGAATACATTAGATAAATGAGCAAAATGATGATATACAAAATTTAACACAAGATATGTACACAATTACAGTACTGGCATTCTATAAAAGATGCCAAAACTATTTTTTTTTTATCCAGCAAATTAAAGCTGTGTAAAACTACAGTACTATAATGCTTGGTAATCTAAGTAGTCACCCCCACTGAATGTCAGTTTGGTCAATTTAAACTTGTAATATAAAAAAGATACATTAGGGAACACACAACTTGCCCTCTATGTCAATTGTAGCAGCGTGCACAAACATAGCTGAGACCTGTGCTCTCCCATGACTGACATTAGCATTATAGTTCTGGGAGAGCACTAAACCATTAGGGGGTCAAACAGTGGCTAGGAAATGAGTGGTAATCAAGTTTGTTTCAAGGAAGAGGAGCATAGCTTCAATTCCTGGACCAAAAATCGTTTATTCCATGACTAGCAAACATGCAGCAGCTAGACTTGCATAGTGGGGAGGTGTAGGCGTTGGGCTACATTCACTTTAAACTTAATCTGTTTTTGTGATTTCCAATGAAACTGTGCTGCCTTTTCAGTACCCAGTTTTGATACTAGTATGTACTAAATTTTAAAAAAGCCAACATGATCTTCAGAGGCCATTCAACTGAAAAATGAATGCAGTAGTGTGAAAATCAAGACCCCCTTTTCCCCTCTAGCTTAGACATAAAATTGGCACTTTCATAATGGATTACTGTCAAGAATCAACAGCAACTTCATAACGTGATTGGTGTACTCATTTTCTGTTACTGCTACTATAGTTCAAGTGGAGTTATTTCCTTAGATATTGCTTTGATTACATTAAAATTTAAATGAAAAATAAAGTGGGGAAAAAAGAGGGGTCTGGAGATGGAGAAAAAATCAAACTTTTAACAAATTAAACATTCAATGGTAGATTGTAAATTATAAATTTATGCAGCAGCATTTACTGAAATATCATTCCAATGACTAAAGTTTAAATTTTTATAAGAGCCAGCCTAAAATTAAATGTTTCTGTTATCTGATTAATCCATCAAGCATTTTTCAAAACATTTAATGATAAATTTCAATTCTGCATGACTAATGCTTAGTAGAAAATATGAATAATTGTTTTAAAACTGAAATTAAATTAGAAATTAACATTCAAAGAATGATAAAGATTATATTGGTGAGAAAGCTAAAAGATAGACTAAGACATTTTGCATAGTTATCCCACCAGGAAAAATGATAACTGTTGAGCATTGCACAGAGAATTTTAGAGGGAAGGAATCAAGGGGGTTCAGGGAAGACTCAAGATAAGCTATTATGATAATTACTCATACACAACTCTCATATATACAACACATCAATAATATGATTTTAAAACAAGAAATATACTGAATATATTTTGCATGTACACATCTCTGATTAAACAAAAGAAGTCTATGGAGAAACTGAACCAGATTAGCATAAAATTACTTTAATACCAATTTTGGTGAAAAGAATTGCTGTCATTAAACAGGGGTGACCAGTATTTAAAATGACAATGAAATCATGCATCATTCAAAGGGACTTAATGTAGACATGTTTTGTATCTTTGGCATGCAAATCTACTAAAAAAGCCAGAAGCTGGAACTCTAAAGCTAGGACTCAAGTAAGCATGTAGTTATATTAAATAATTAGATTTCATTAATTAAAGCAAGTGCAGATGCAATAAAAAAGTAATTATGGCAATGTGTTAGTATATATAGATGCTACAGTTATGGTTAATACAATAAACCAAGTTTCACTAGTGACTTCATATTGGTGGGAAGAAACAAAACAAAAAAAATTTCAGTGCCTAGAAGATAACCTAGATGATCATAATACTGCAATAATGCAAGTTTGTGACATTTTTATCCAGTACTTTATAGCCTCATCACACCCTGATGGAAAGTGAATGAAAACAATGTGTTTGAATGGCAGCATGGGGTTACACTGCTGACCGAGATATTTGATTGTAGACACTATACCTAATTATATATGTATTTCACATAATGGCAGTGTGCAGTGAAAATGTTTAAGTATAGTACAGTGAAATGCAAAACCTGTAAGGGACATACAGTGCCTTGAGTATAGCATATGAAAACAGGTGCATGGTTCCCTATAAGAATAAGAAGTTTATTTCAGCATGATACATGTTTGTACAAAGGAGTATGACAATTGGGTGTACATGCCGAAAGCCCCTTTACATGCAGAGCATTTCGGGCAAACTAAGGCAGTAACAGTAAGAGTACTTTTGTACATATGATCACTTAGGTCCTAGGTAGTAGGCTGGTAGACAGCAACTGGCCAGGGAGGTACTACCATCCTGTCAAGTGTGTGTAAAACGAAAGCCTGTAATTGTTTTGCATGATGGTAGGATTGCTGGTCTCTTTTTTTTGTCTCATAAACATGCAAGATTGCAGGTATGTCTTGCTAATTCTACTTACACTTAGGTCACACTACACATGCATGTACAAGCATATATATACACACACCATTCTGGGTTTTCTTGTTTTCTTACTAGTTCTTCTTCTAATTTATTTCCTCTTATCTCCATGGGGAAGTGGAACAGAATTCTTCCTCCGTAAGCCACGCGTGTCGTAAGAGGCAACTACAATGCCGAGAGCAAGGAGCTAGTGACCCCTTCTCCTGTATACATTACTAAATTTAAAAAGAGAAACTTTCATTTTTCTTTTTTGGGCCACCCTGCCTCAGTGGGATACGGCCGGTTTGTTGAAAAAAAAATCACTTAGGTGAACTAAGCAAGTTGTTAGTACCCCAGGGGTAACTAGAGCACCTCAAACATAAGTAGGATAAATTACTAATTATGCCAACTTTTCTGTAGCACTTGCTCCAAAGTGGTTGGGCCACTAATCTTTCTACCCCCTCTCCTCACCCATCCCATCCTTTTCCAGTATTTCCATCCTTCCCCATCTCACTGATGCTTCGGTCATTCCAAGTTCCAAGTCCACCTCTTCCTAATTTCCACACTCCAAATTTTCTGCATAATATTTACACCACACACTACCCTTAGACAGGACATCTCCACTGCCTCCAGCCGCCTCCTCGCTGCAGCATTTACAACCCAAGCTTCACACAAAAAGAGTCTTGATACCACTATACTTTCATACATTCCCTTCTTTGCCTCCATAGATAACGTTTTTTGTCTCCACAGATACCTCAACACACCACTCGCTTTTTTTCCTTCATCTATTCTATGGTTAACCTCATCCTTCATAAACCCATCCGCTGACAATTCAACTCCCAAATATCTGAAAACATTCACTTCTTCCACACTCCCTCTCCAATGTGATATCCAATTTTTCTTCATCTAAATCGTTTGATACCTTCATCAACTTACTCTAATCTCTGTTCACTTTCAACTTTTTACCTTTACACAGCTATAAAAAAGTTTATATGTAAATAATCACTTATGCAAAAACCTAAAATCAGGGTTAGATTTTCAGTAGCTATCTCAAGGAATGCATCAACACTAGGTTCCTGTCACTGTTCTCAGTTGCCATGGTTCTCTTTCTCAAACTTTAAACATGAAGTACAAGGACTTTCATTGGCCACTTATTTTGGATTATGCTACTTATGCCTGCATCTAATAATAATTGCACTCTCAGCAGCATTCCATAATCTATTCCCATACACAGAAAGTTAGGCAAGATCATTAGCCTGTCCCTTTCTACAAATGAAGCAGCTTTGAAGCATATTAAAAGCATGGTTACTGAATTAGTAAACTAAAAATTAAATTAAAAGAAGTACAATACTTCATCTGAAGTTCCAGATTTCTTCTTTTGACTCTTCTTTTTTTCCTTAGAGTTCCTCACAGCCTGAAGAAAATAAAGGTTGGCTAAAATCTTTTTTTTTTACACTAAGGTTGTAGCACCTAAGGATCCAGTATCAAATTATACCTTGGGTTTATTGCAGTCTGCAATGTACTGTACACATTTTGGTGTAATAAATAATAATCAGATTACAAAAGTGATAGTTGTTTTAACAGCAGAAATACCTCCCATGATTATCACAAACACCTTCTTGTCTGCATATGTATACTGATTCAGAATTTATGCTGTTATTGTAGACAATTAAAATGGTCATTAGGGATTAATATTTATGAACTGTTTTCGTGCATTACCTTGTTTTGAATCTTAAATGCAAAATTTCAGACTTAAGCCTAGTAGTCAGTGAGAAAATTCTAAGAGTTAATAATCTAATAAAAATTACATTACTATACTGATATATTTTAACTCCACACCCTTTTTTGATTAAAGTTTGCAGTACATTATTTCAGACATTACAATGTCTGAAGTAATGCACTGCATAATGCAGCTCAAGAACTTCTCAGCCCTATTTTAATTCTTTTGCTAGTACTACAGGTCAGGCCTGAAAGGCAGGGAAGGGAAAGGGGAAGGTTAATGGCATTTTAATGCTAAATAAGGAACATAAGGACAAGATAAGCTGAATTAATAACATAGTGCTAAAGATGTTCCATCACCAATTTTTTTTTTTTTACAGCATGACATTTTCTTTTTATTAAAATATGGAGATAATCACCATCAAAAACTATGCTTAACTGTACAAGATAGGAAAACTGTATGGAAAACATTAAGCTTCATTTCCTGAGTCTGCCTCTTGACCATCAATTGGCCAGAATGCCTCAAAGCCCTATTTTTGTACATGCCTATATGTACCCTTATGTATGTGGTTTTAGGGGTTAAATTTCAGCTACTGGCCCCATCTCTCCACTGACTACTACTGGGTCCCCTCTCCCTTAGTTTTGTGAACTCTATCATACCTATTCTTAAAGGTATGTATAGATCATGCCTTTCCCACTTTACCATACAGGTATTTCCACTTCTTGACCACTCCGAGGTTAAAGAAATATATCCAATAATCCCCAAGACTGTCCCTGTCCACTATCAGTACAGTATTTTGTATGTCATTATGTCACCCTGGTTCCTGTCCTCTAGTCTCAATACAAACCTTTGCACCTTTACCATCTTCTTGACCTACCTTATCAGGTGTGGGTTCCATACTGGTGCCACTTACTGCAAGATGGACATGATATGCTGTACATAGTGTTATGAACAACTTCTTGTTAAGTTCCTGAAAGCTCATCTTGTATTTGCCAAATGAATGTTTGCTGCAGAGATTAATCACTTGATGCTCACCTTAAGTAATATGCTCAGTGCTATGCTCACCCTGAACTTTCTTTTTCTGGGAGGATTGCAGCCTTTGTCCCCAGAGCCTGTACTCCTGCATTTACTGGGGTTAAATCCTAATTGTCACTTGTGAGACCCATCCTGCAGCTTGTCCATTCTCTGGGCCAGTTTTTAATGATTCTGAAGAGCCAGTGAACTTCATAAGAAATACAATAATTTACCTCAGACAAAAAAAATTACTACAAGTTTAACGACCAATCACTTTTCATTGCCATCCCTTCAACAATCGACATCTTGAGTCTCTACTCAAGGTGGAAGGCTTGGTTGGTGACCATAAGGAAACTGCTTAGTGAATTTATTTGCTATTGATGGTTTTATGATGGGTAATGTGTAGGTAAGTAGCTTTTTTCTTGTTATTGAATGGAGAGCTGAATTTTGAAGCACTTAACGCTGTAATACGATCGAAAGTGAAATAACCCATACACTGGAGGGTGATCATTGCCCAGATCAACAAAGAAAACGCTTTTCCTTCTCCAAAGGAAACGTATTAGTTATCTTAAGGTTTCTACTTTTACTACTCTTATTTTGTAACACTTTTAGAACTAGCTACATGTTCTTTAACCTTAAATACTTTTATTATCTTTGTTATTGGTACAGTATCATACCAGCTGGTCACTTTTTTGCACCACTGAGTTTGAATTACCTAGGCTGATATATTTTCAGATGCTGGGACACACTTGAATATTCTATAATTAGTTCCCATTATATTAAGCAAGGCAAATATACTCCCTCATTTCTTAGTTACATTGGTGCAATATGGGCATTCCATTCTTAGTATTAAAAAAACTATTGCAAATTACTGAAAAGCACATGTTCAAACCCTCCCAATGGAGTTCTCATACATTACTGTCATACTGTATCTGACTTTCTAAATTAGACTGTTTTGCTCTCATACCCATCAAGATACGCAGAATTTGCTCCGGCACTTAGACTTACCTGAAACATAATGTATAGTCTCTCACCTGCCAGTGCTTCCCTCTGGGTCCCCCATTAGGCTCTCCATGAGCATCTTTGGCTTGTGGATCGAAGCTCACTTCCTGAAAACCGTCAATATCCTTAGAGCTTGACCGGTGTAGGTCACTGAAGCTCATCTGAGGAGGTAATGCTAGTATTGAGCAAATTCCTTCTGCTGGTGGGCTGCAATTGTTAGGTGGAAGAAATTGGGAGAAAGAAAGGTATACTGCATCAAAAGAATACTTTCAGTGCAGTATTTGCAAGGAGAAGGTTTTACATACTCTGATCAGTTGGCAAAAGTACAAAGGTGCAAAAATGTATTAAATGCTAATAATGATTTTAAAGCATGCAAAAAATATATTATTCATATGTAAGAATAGATAATCTAGGTAGAACTATTGTAAAGCCATAATGCTTTGCTAATTAAACAACTTTTAAAAAGTGAAAAAATTAAGGTAATATATTGCATTCAAAAGTCTGTAAAAAAAAGTTTTAAGAACTTCATGCATTCTAGTCAGGATAAATAATTAGCTTATACAATGAATGAAAAATTTTAGTATCAAAATTCTTAGCAAATTTGTATCTAATGCATATTTACTTACCTGTAAATCCATGAGCAACCAGATTTAGCTTTTTTCATAGTCCAGTATGTTTTATATATACGTACATACAGTGGACCCCCGAGTAACGAGCATAATTCATTCCAGAAGCCTGCTAAAGTGCCATTACTGAACGAATTTACTCCCTTAAGGAATAATGTCAAGTATTTTAGTCCATTTCAGACCCCCAAAAATGCACTTACAATATTATACTTACATAATTGTACGATTTCTGAGGTGACCATAACTCGGGGGTCCACTGTACTGTCTGTTACATGACTAAAGAAATCGTACCATCTATCTGATTGTCATTATATACGTAAAGAACACTACCACACTCAGTTCTTGTGCTAAGCTTCCAGTAATTAAAAATAATTCCTTTTATTGATTCACCTGTTATTAATGAATCTATTACTGTATTTAACACCACAGCTTTTTAACAAGGCAATGTGACCCATTATAAATGTGACCTATTATAAATAATGCATACATAGCTATTTCTATAGCATTAACAAATAAAATAATCCATTCTCTTGTATTCTTGTACTCTTTGTAACTCATCTAATGACCATATAAACTGTTATTGCAATACAATTAATTGTTTTAATTTGTTTGATCTGATTTAATAAATTGCATTACGTTCAATTTATGTTCAAAATAAATTATCTACTACAATTTTTACCATTTAGTCTACTGTTAGTTAATTTTAAGAATGCCCACAATGCTCTGCATATTAGGGGGTTTTGGCATGTACACCCCATTTATATCTAGAACTATGTACATCTTTGTATCATGTCACAATGAAAATTATTATTATTATTATTATATAAGTGTATCTGTGGGCTCGATCTGATGGTTAAAACAGTGGTGGTCAACCTCACAGTCTGGCTACAACACCACAGGTCATTCGAGTAAATGCATATTAACTCTGAACAATTTTTTTCCTTCTATGCTTGAAAGGTGGTTACCAAGATATGTGAGAATGACTTCATGACATCTTAGCAATGTCTGAAAGGTTTAATTCAGTCAATTCATGGCAGGAGATGCAACAAATTTCCCAATGAAAAGCAGGGGCTCCATGAGTACACTGAGAGAACACAACAAGTGTCAGGGGCCCAAGACTGTTCAACTGCCTCCCAGCATACATAAGGGGGATTACCAATAGACCCCTGGCTGTCTTCAAGAAGGCACTGGACAGGCACCTAAACTCAGCACCTGACCAACTGGGCTGTGGTTCGTACGTCAGTTTGTGCACGGCCAGCAGTAACAGCCTAGTTGATCAGACCCTGATCCACCACAAGGCCTGGTCTCAGACCGGGCAGCGTTGACCCCCGAAACCCTCTCCAGGTATACTGGGAAGGTATATGCTTAAATATGTATAAATACACTATGTAGTTTGCCTAATCTTCTGACTCTTAATATGTATACACAAGTATTCTTTTTGCTTTATGTTGAAAATATAAATTATTTCTTTCCATACTTGGTAGCTAAACAGAACTGCAAATGTAAAAATCATGACTTCACCACAAACATGCTAGTCTTGATGGGATACTATAAGATTTTGCTTCCCCATACTTGCCTCTCACTGTACTAATAAATACGTACTTTAGTCTTTGGAACACGTTTAACTTGGTCTGACCTTGACTGTCTCTTCACCTTCTAATGACTGAATTTCTAACTTTCCTCTAGTTTCTCTTTATCATGGCTTTATAATGATTCAGAACTGGCAAACTTTACCCAATTTTCATTTTCAATTTATAGATAGGTTGTGAATTTTTTCAGCCATGATGATAGTGATATTCTTAACCCTTTGGGGGTCCAAGGGAGGTCTCTGAAACTCGTTCTCAGGGTCCACGAATTTAAAAAAAATAAACATTATTTTTTCTTATGGAATGATAGAGAATCTTTTTCCGATCATAACGCCACAAAAATTATGAAATTTGATCGAAAACTAAAGGAATTATGCTTTCGCGAAGTTAGCGGTAGCCATGACACTTACGCATCGGCGATTTCGCCCACTTTGAGCCCTATTTTCGGCACATTGCAATGTTTCAGTCTACTACAATTATAGCTATTTCGCTAGAACTCCATTTGTTCTATCGATTGAGTACACGAAACTGCCTATTTACCAATTTCAACTACCCAAAATAGTGGTCAGAAAATGGCAATTTGGCCAATTTCACACAAATTTCAAACGATGCCAATTTCAAAATAGGACCCATAATAAACAAGACAGACATTCCTGGCACTAAAATAACATCTTCTCTGTTCATTAGTTACGTCTCCAGGCCCCTCTTACATTACTTTTGCTTTCCATTTTGAATTTTTATTCTCACAAAAAAATTTAAGATTTATTGTTATGTATACAACTGCATCATTGTAAAAATGGTATAAATAATATCAGAGCACTTGTGCATGAATATTAGACTCGCCAGTTGATGTGTATTGGACGCATGGTGTGATTTGTTTACTCTTGAACATCGTCAAAAATCGAACATTTTCGCTACTTTGAGCTCAATTTCAAGGTACTTGTTATTGTCAAACCAATCAAAATCATCTCTATTTCTGTAATATATCTTCCATTCTATCAAATAAGAACAAGAAAACGAGAATACAACAATAAATACCATACAAAAATAGACTGCAAAGTCGCTGTTTTAAACCAAAAACACGGTCAGAGTTTTTTTTTCCTCATTATGCACTGTGTGGTGCAGGAATTTTTTTATACCGCGCACACTGACCGCACAGACCCATTCTATCACATCTAGGCCTAACAGCCTGTTTCTGCTTGATTTGAGGGCGCTAGAATTTAGGAGTACTAGTACGTCAATAACCCCAGTGCGTAAGACGTACTAGTACGACCAAAACCCCGAAAGGGTTAATAAGGGTATTTGTCCTAAGAGTAAACCAGGTCTAATCTTAGACAGTCCTGTGTACACAGGCATAAGTAATAAAAATTGCAGGGGGCATATTGTATGCAAAGATTACTTCCTATATCCATGTTTCATGGAGTACCACATAAATAGTGTAACTAACTAGTTTTAAGGAAGTTTTTTTTAATAATTATCTTGTATAAGCATTTTGGAAAAAGAGACACTTTGCTCACCCAGTTGTATGTGGTTTCAAGCAGTGCAATTTCAAAACATAAAAAGTTACCTTATTTATTGCTCATTTTCTCTGTATTTCTATTCAGTTTGGAATGGTTCATAATCCTATTATAAAAAAAAATGCCCACTGCTGAGGTATCACATCTAATGACCCAGCTTAAATATACTAGTAAATAAGTTTGTTTATACTTTATGACTTACCATGTAAAGCTTTTGTTGGTGAATATCATTATACAACATATTCCATTGAGCCATGCAGCAAGCTTAAGTAGCAAGCATATATATATATATATATATATATATATAGATATATATATAGATATATATAGATATATATATAGATATATATATAGATATATATATAGATATATATATAGATATATATATAGATATATATATAGATATATATATAGATATATATAGATATATATAGATATATATAGATATATATAGATATATATATATAGATATATATAGATATATATAGATAGATATATATATATAGATATATATATATAGATATATATATATAGATATATATATATAGATATATATATATGATATATATATATAGATATATATATATAGATATATATATATAGATATATATATATAGATATATATATATAGATATATATATATAGATATATATATATAGATATATATATATAGATATATATATATAGATATATATAGATATATATATATAGATATATATATATAGATATATATATATAGATATATATAGATATATATATATAGATAGATATATATAGATATATAAAAGATATATATAGATATATATAGATATATATAGATATATATAGATATATATAGATATATATAGATATATAATATATATATATATATATATATATATATATATATATATATATATATATATATATATATATATATATATATATATATATATATATATATATATATTATACACTGGAACCCGAATATCAGCCGTAATCCGTTCCAGGTCGGCCTAAATTCAAAAATGCCTAAACTCAAAGCAATATTTCCCATAAGAATTAATGTAAATACAATTAATCTGTTCCAAACACCAAAAAATAAAAAAATAAAATACATTTTGTAAAGTTTAACTATAGTTTTACATACATAAAACAATGACAATTACATATAAATGAACATTTAAATCATTATTACAAACCTTTATTGAAGACTCTTGTTGGCGTATGGGAGAGAGGGAGGAGTGATTATTGTTTGGAAGGGGAATCCCCCTCTATAGGGACTTCAGGTATGTATCAAAGCCCTATCTGCATGAAATTTCAGATTTACAGCGCAGGTTGTTCACTGAATAGTAGCAACGAGCATACTGACGCTACTGTCTCCACTGCTGCCTCAACCACTGCCTCAACCACTGGAGCACACGCACACCACTTTTGTATTTTTCTACAATTTCTTTCTTCAATTCTATCATGTTTCTCACTTTCTTTACCAAAGGGCTGGCACTAGGAAGTTTCTTTGGGCCCATGGTGGCTTATTTCACAGTTGCACTTAATAAACAAGTACAAAAAGCAATGGATTATAAGGAAATGTTCGGATGAATGCACGGAGCATATGCTCACTCACCAAGACACAGGGAGACTGACTCACCTACGCGTGGCGTCCTGGCAGGCTGACGCATCTAATACAGCCGATTTGCGAGGCACCGGCCAAAACACGGAGCAAAATTTCTGCCCAAAAACCGGCCTAAATACGATTCAACCGATAAATGCAGCGGCCGATATTTGGGGTCGAATCATAGCTCCTGGCCCCGCCTCTTCACTGATTGCTACTAGGTTCTCTCTCTCCCTGCTCCATGAGCTTTATCAAACCTCGTCTTAAAACTATGTATGGTTCCTGCCTCCACTACGTCACTTTCTAGGCTATTCCACTTCCTGACAACTCTATGACTGAAGAAATACTTCCTAACATACCTTTGACTCATAGGAGTCTTCAACTTCCAATTGTGACCCCTTGTTTCTGTGTCCCCTCTCTGGAATATCTTGTCTCTGTCCACCTTATCTATTCCTCGCAGTATTTTATATGTCGTTATCATGTCTACCCTAACCCTCCTGTCCTCTAGTGTCGTCAGGCCGATTTCCCTTAACTTTTCTTCGTAGGATAATCCCCTTAGCTCTGGGACTAGTCTTGTTGCAAACCTTTGCACTTTCTCTAATTTCTTGACGTGCTTGACCAGGTGTGGGTTCCAAACTGGTGCTGCATACTCCAGTATGGGCCTGACGTATATGGTGTACAGAGTCTTGAATGATTCCTTAGTGAGGTATTGGAACGCTATTCTTAGGTTTGCCAGCCGCCCGTATGCTGCAGCAGTTATCTGATTGATGTGTGCCTCAGGAGATGTGCTCGGTATTATACTCACCCCAAGATTTTTTTCCTTGAGTGAGATTTGCAGTCTTTGGCCACCTAGACTATACTCTGTCTGCGGTCTTCTTTGCCCTTCCCCGATCTTCATGACTTTACATTTGGCAGGATTAAATTCAAGGAGCCAGTTATTGGACCAGGCTTGTAGCCTGGGGGGTGGGTGGGTGTGTGTGTGGGATGGGTGCAGGTGTGTGTGCGCGCGCGCAGTAGACCCACGGATTACGTCATTATTTCGTTCCAGAATGCTGTTCGAGTGCTGTTACTGAACAAATTTATTCCCATAAGGAATAATGTAAATTAGATTAGTCCTTTTAGACCCCCAAAAATACACTTACAAAAGCACTTATAAAAATACGTTTACATAATTGTTCGAGTTTGGAGCAGTACGTAATCCGGGGGTCCACTGTATATGTGTGTGTGTGTGTGTGTGTGTGATACACACACACACACAGTGGACCCCGAGTTTCGTAAACCCCGGAAATCGTGCTTTTATGTAAGTATAATATTGTAAGTGCTTCTTTAAGTGTATTTTTGCGGGGTCTGAAATAGACTAACCTACGTGACATTATTTCTTAAGGACGTAAATTCGTTCGGTAATGGCACTTGAGCAGGATTCTGGAATGAAGTTTTTACGGAACTCGGGGGTCCATGGTATGTATGTATATATGTATATATGTATACAGTGGACCCCCGGTGTTCGTCCATTTTTCGTAACAGAATGCTGTTCAAGTGCCATTACCAACCGAATTTATTCCCTTAAGAAATAATGTAAAGTAGACTAGTCCATTTAGACCCCCAAAACTACACTTATAAAAGCATTTAAAAAAATACTTACATAAAAGGGCGTGTTTTGAGCAGGACGAACACCGGGGGTCCACTGTATATGTATATATGTATACAGTGGTACATCGAGTTACGATATTTTTTCGTTCGAGAATGCTGTTCAAGTGCCATTACCAAACAAATTTATCCCCATAAGGAATAATGTAAAATAGACTAGTCCTTTTACACCCCCAAAAATATACTGTACTTTCAAAAGCATTTAAAAAAATAAACTTGCATAAAAGGGCGATTTTGGGGACCATCGTAACTCGAGGTACCTCTGTATATGTATATATATATATATATATATATATATATATATATATATATATAAAAGATATATATATATATATATATAGATATATATATATATATATATAGATATATATATATATATATATATAGATATATATATATATATATATAGATAGATATATATATATATATAGATAGATATATATATATATATA
>WNWK01010520.1:0-69732 GCA_009830355.1 Cherax destructor | reverse complement strand
GTATAAATTACTAAGAACAGGTAAAGAGGATCCCATTGACTCCAAACTTCTGGGGAAAAACTCGTCATTAAATAAAAATTTTTGCATCAACAATACAAAGTTTGTATAGGTTCAGAATGATTTTTCCCAAATTACAAACAAATTTTTATTGCTTTATTAGGCAAGAAAAACGTTCTTTTTAAAGTCAAAATAGCAAGTCTTATCATTACATTCACACCACACTGCCCTCAAACTGACATCTCCACTGCCTCCAGCATTCTCTTTGTTGCAATATTCCCCCCATGTTTCCCCCCATATAAACGTTGGTATAACTATACTCTCATACATTCCCCTTTTTTGAGTCCATGGACAAAGTTCTTTGTCTCCAAGACCCCTAAATGGCCCCTCCCCTTTTTTTCCCTCATCGATTCTTATTCATCTCATCTTTCATAGATCCATCTGCAACGTCCCCCCAAAATATCTGAATCATTCACTTCCCCCATACTTTTCCCCCTCAAACCTGCTATCCAATTTTTTCGTCACCCAAGCTTTTGTTATCCTCATCGCCTTATTCTTTCCTATATTCACTTTCAAAACGTCTATATTGTCTATATATATATATATATATATATATATATATATATATATATATATATATATATATATATATATATATAACTATATATATATATATATATATATATATATATATATATATATATATATATATATATATATATATATATATATATATGCAAAAAGATCACAGTAAACAGGTGATATCCCAATATGAAGACACACTATGAAAATAGAGCAGGTTGGACTACTCAATTATCAAGGAACTATGATAATGTGGTAGTCACGAAAGCATGGAATCCTCTATTTTCATAGTGGTTGTCTTGATATATATATATATATATATATATATATATATATATATATATATATATATATATATATATATATATATTTATTTATTTATTATTATTAACACATCGGCCGATTCCCACCTAGGCAGGGTGGCGAAAAAGAAAAACTTTCATCATCATTCCTCCATCACTGTCTTGCCAGAGGGTGCTTTACACTACAGTTATAAAACTGCAACATTAACACCCCTCCACAGAGTGCAGACACTGTACTTCCATCTCCAGGACTCAAGTCCGGCCTGCCGGTTTCCCTGAATCCCTTCATAAATGTTACTTTGCTCACACTCCAACAGCACGACAAGTATTAAAAACCATTTGTCTCCATTCACTCCTATCAAATACGCTCATACATGCTTGCTGGAAGTCCAAGCCCCTCGCACACAAAACCTCCTTTACCCCCTCCCTCTAACCTTTCCTAGGCCGACCCCTACCCCGCCTTCCCTCCACTTCAGATTTATACACTCTCGAAGTCATTCTTTCTACATGTCCGAACCACCTCAACAACCCCTCCTCAGCTCTCTGGATAATAGTTTTGGTAATCCCGCACCTCCTCAAAATTTCAAAACTCCGAATTCTCTGCATTATATTCACACCACACATTGACCTCAGACATGACATCTCCAATGCCTCCAGCCTTCTCCTCGTTGCAACATTCATCACCCATGCTTCACACCCATATAAGAGTGTTGGTATAACTATACTCTCATACATTCCCCTCTTTACTTCCATGGACAAAGTTCTTTGTCTCCACAGACTCCGAAGTGCTCCACTCATCCTTTTCCCCTCATCAATTCTATGGTTCACCTCATCCTTCATAAACCCATCTGCTGACATGTCCACTCCCAAATATCTGAATACATACACCTCCTCCATACTCTCTCCCTCCAATCTGATATCCAATCTATCGTCACCTAATCTTTTTGTTATCCTCATCACCTTACTCTTTCCTATATTCACTTTCAATTTTCTTCTTTTACACACCCTACCAAATTCATCCACCAACCTCTGCAACTTCTCTTCAGAATCTCCCAAAAGCACAGTATCATCACAAAAAGCAACTGACAACTCCCACTTTGTATTTGATTCTTTATCTTTTAACCCCACACCTCTTGCCAAGACTCGAGCTTTCACTTCTCTTACAAACCCATCTATAAATATATTGAAAACCACGGTGATATCACACATCCTTGTCTAAGGCCTACTTTTACTGGGAAATAGTCCCGCTCCCTCCTACACACTCTAACCTGAGCCTCACTATCCTCATAAAAACTTTTCACTGCTTTCAGTAACCTACCTCCTATTCCATACACCTGCAACATCTGCCACATTGTCCCACTATCCACTCTATCATACGCCTTTTCCAAATCCATAAATGCCACAAAACCTCTTTACCCTGATCCAAATACTGTTCACCTATATGTTTCACTGTAAACACTTGGTCTACACACCCCTACCTTTTCCTAAAGCCCCTTGTTCATCTGTATCCTGCTTTCTGATTTACTCTTAATTCTTTCAATAATAACTCTACCATACACTTTACCAGGTACACTCAACAGACTTATTCCCCTATAATTTTTGCACTCTCTTTTGTCCCCTTTGCCTTTATACAAAGGAACAATACATATATACACTTATATATCGTGACTACTCATATATATACACTTTTATATCCCTCTCTCTCTCCATCATATTATTTTATTCACATACGTCTCATTTTATTTTGTAGCACCTCCTGCTGTTCCTCCTTCATTTCCTCCCTCGTTTTTCTTATTCTTCCAGGCGTGGGGGGTAAAGAGTAGGGGTAAATCCATCATCATCATCTTCCCGTTAGCCCCCCAAAGCCCCATCTAAGCCCCATCCCCCATCCGCCGACCAGTCCAAAATATATAATGTTACTCCTGAGGTTCCTTTGAAAATATTGAGGAAATTGATAATTTCCTTTGGTGAGGCTTCTGTCATAGAGGAGATGAGAGGCAGGGAGGAGGAGGGAAGTGGGAAGAACACTGATAACTGTGGGGGTAAGGCAGTGGTGGAATGGGGAGGCTGTTCAACAAGGGGACAGAAGATAAAAATGGGGAGGGTATTTGTTAATAAAAGGAGAGTAGGTAGGTTAAGCTCTCTTATTAAGTCAGCAGTTGATGCTGTGTTAAGTCAGTGGCTAAGTTTCTGTTATCTCTGTCTGTCTGTCTGTCTCTCTCTCTCTCTTTCTCTCTCTCTCTCTCTCTCTCTCTCTCTTCTCTCTCTCTCTCTCTCTCTCTCTCTCTCTCTTCTCTCTCTCTCTCTCCTCATCTTGGCTGGGCAGCCACACTTCATCATCAACGTTAATGGTCTCGGTATTGTTTTCGTTGGGACAGACATCGTCCTCTACTTTCCCTCTATATTAGTCTCCATCACTTTCCCCATCTATATTAGTCTCCATCACTTTCCCCATCTATATTAGTCTCCATAACATCCTCCATCTACATGAGTCTCCATCACATCCTCAGTCAATATAATATTAAATCACATCATCCATCTCTACAACACTCCATCACATCATCCATCTCTACAACGCTCCATCACATCATACATCTCTACAACACTCCATCACATCATGCATCTCTACATCACTCCATCACATCATACATCTCTACAACACTCCATCACATCATCCATCTCTACAACACTCCATCACATCATCCATCTCTACAACACTCCATCACATCATCCATCTCTACAACACTCCATCACATCATCCATCTCTACAACACTCCATCACATCATCCATCTCTACAACACTCCATCACATCATCCATCTTACAACACTCCATCACATCATCCATCTACCAACACTTCCATCCACATCATCCATCTCTACAACACTCCATCACATCATCCATCTCTACAACACTCATCCATCATCCATCTACACAACACTTCATCACATCATCCATCTCTACAACACTCCATCACATCATCCATCTCTACAACACTCCATCACATCATGCATCTCTACAACACTCCATCACATCATCCATCTCTACAACACTCCATCACATCATCCATCTCTACAACACTCCATCACATCATCCATCTCTACAACACTCCATCACATCATCCATCTCTACAACACTCCATCACATCATCCATCTCTACAACACTCCATCACATCATGCATCTCTACAACCTCCATCACATCATCCATCTCTACAACACTCCATCACATCATCCATCTCTACAACACTCCATCACATCATCCATCTCTACAACACGCCATCACATCATCCATCTCTACAACACTCCATCACATCATCCATCTCTACAACACTCCATCACATCATCCATCTCTACAACACTCCATCACATCATCCATCTCTACAACACTCCATCACATCATCCATCTCTACAACACTCCATCACATCATCCATCTCTACAACACTCCATCACATCATCCATCTCTACAACACTCCATCACATCATCCATCTCTACAACACTCCATCACATCATTCTTCTCTACAACACTCCATCACAACATCCATCTCTACAATACTCCATCACAACATCCATCTCTACAACACTCCATCACAACATCCATCTCTACATCACTCCATCACATCATCCATCTCTACAACGCTCCATCACATCATTCTTCTCTACAACACTCCATCACAACATCCATCTCTACAATACTCCATCACAACATCCATCTCTACAACACTCCATCACATCATCCATCTCTACAACACTCCATCACACTATACATCTCTACAACACTCCATCACATCATCCATCTCTACAACACTCCATCACATCATCCATCTCTACAACACTCCATCGCATCTTCCATCTTCACATTACCTCATTCACCAATATAATTACTTTCCCCCTCTTCCACCTCTTTTATCCCCTTTCCTCACCTCTCAATTTATTATATTATTCTTATTATTATTTTCTGTATTATTTCCCTTTTTCTCTTCCTTTCATTCTTCTTGAGTTATCCTCATCAGATTCTTAAAGTCCCCTTTCTCATTTAATATGCTAACTATTGTCACACCGTTTCAAGTTTCTTTCCGGATTTTGTTACACAAATTATAATGTTTTGTTAAATTATCTCCTAGCCTTGTTAGACTACCTCCTAGCATTGTTAGACTACCTCCTAGCCTTGTTAAACTACCTCCTAGCATTGTTAGACTAACTCTTAGTCTCGTTAGACAACCTCCTACCTTATATATATAGTATATATATTATTATTATTAGTAGAAGTAGTATTAACACATCGGCCGTCTCCCACCAAAGAAAAGTGGCCCGAAAAAGAAAAACTTGCATCATCATTCACTCCATCACTGTCTTGCCAGAGGGGTGCTTTACACTACAGTTATAAAACTGCAACATTAACACCCCTCCTTCAGAGTGCAGACACTGTACTTCCCATCTCCAGGACTTAAGTCCGGCCTGCCGGTTTCCCTGAATCCCTTCATAAATGTTACCTGCTCACACTCCAACAGCACGTCAAGTCCTAAAAATCACGCATGCTTGATGGAAGTCCAAGCCCCTCCCTCCAACCTTTCTTAGGCCGACCCCTACACCACCTTCCCTCCACTACATATTTATTCACTCTCGAAGTCATTCTATTTCCTTCCACCCTCTCTACATGTCCGAACCACCTCAACAACCCCTCCTGAGCCCTCAGCATAATAGTTTTGGTAATCCCGCACCTCCTCCTAATTTCCAAACTTCGAATTCTCTGTATTATATTCACACCACACACTGCCCTCAGACATGACATCTCCACTGCCTCCAGCCTTCTCCTTGTTGCAACATTCATCACCCATGCTTCACACCCATATAAGAGTATATTGGTATAACTATGCTCTCATACATTCGCCTTCTTTGCTTTCATGGACAAAGTTCTTTGTCTCCACAGACTCCTAAGTTCACCACTCACCCTTTTTCCCTCATCAATTATATGATTCACCTCATCCTTCATAGACCCATCTGCTGACACGTCCACTTCCAAATATCTGAATAAATTCACCTCCTCCACACTCTCTCCATCCAGTCTGATATCCAATGTTTCCTCACCTATATTTTTTTATCCTCATCACCTTACTCTTTCTTATATTAAATTTTAATTTTCTTCTTTTACATACCTTACCAAACTCCTGGTCCTGTGGGTTAGAGCATCATGTGTTTTCGCTCACCATGAGGCGGGCCAAAGCAGCATTGGTTCGAGTCCTTGTCTAGTTGCAGTGTTGTTATTGGTCGATACCACTCGTTCGTGGTTACAATATTATAAAATACTGCTCGTTGGACTAGTACACCAAACAGGGAGTACAATGAAATTAGCTCAGAGGCATCCACACCACCGTATGTCCTCGGATGACGGTAAAACTCCTAGCTTGGCTTGGTGTGTCATTCTTGTAGGAGTGCGTGGTCCTGTGGGTTAGAGCGTCATATGTTTTTGCTCACCATCAGGCGGGCCAAAGCAGCATGGGTTCGAGTCGTTGGCTAGTCGCAGTGTTGTTATTGATCAATACCACTCGTTCGAGGTTACAATATTTTACACACACACACACACACACACACACAATAGGAGAAGATGACATGACCCAGCTGGCAAATTTTCTGAGAATAGGGGGGTTTGCAAGAGGAAGAATCCGCCAGTCAAAGTAATTTTCAAAGCAGAATTGACTCGAAACAGGATCCTGCAGGAGAAAGCAAGACTAAGGGATATGTCAGAGTACTGGAGGGTGTATCTCGACCGCGACAGAACACGGGAAGAAAGACAGAAACTGAAAGAGAGGGTACAGAGACAAAATGAGGAAAAAGAGATGGACAGGAGAACCCAGACTCAGGAGGAAGCTCTAATACAACCACCTTCAGATGTTCCCCAACCTGACAACCCAATGCAACCAAACAACCTAACCCAAAACACACATGCCATACCCAATGATTCCACCCACCTCAGTACAAACTCCACCTTCACACCAACCACCCATAGTTCCCCATCAGATCTCCCACTTTCCCAACCCCAACATACCCCCAGACTACGGTTTTAGAAAAGAAGTTAAAGGTTTGGTATACAAATGCAGATGGTATAACAAATAAATGTGAGGAGTGGCATGAAAGAATAAAGGAGACATCCCCAGACATAATAGCACTCACAGAAACGAAACTCACCAGGATGATAACAGATGCAATCTTCCCACCCGGATATCAAATCCTCAGGAAAGATAGAGGGAGCAGAGGGGAGGAGGAGTTGCACTGCTCATTAAGAACAGGTGGGGATTTGAGGAAGTGGAAGGAATGGATGGAATGGGTGAAAGGGACTACATAGTAGGAACAATTCAGTCTGAGGGCCATAAGGTGATAATTGCTGTAATGTACAACCCGCCACAGAACTGCAGGAGGCCAAGAGAAGAATACGACGAGAGCAACAGAGCAATGGTAGACACACTAGCCGAGGTAGCCAGAAGAGCCCACATGGGGAGAGCAAAGTTACTAGTTATGGGTGATTTCAATCACAAAGAGATTGATTGGGAAACCTAGAGCCCCATGGGGGTCCTGAATCATGGAGAGCCAAGATGATGGATGTGGTACTGGAAAACCTCATGCATCAACATGTTAGAGACACTACCAGAGAGAGAGGTGGGGATGATCCAGCAAGACTGGACCTAGTATTCACCTTGAGTAGTTCGGACATCGAGGATATCACGTATGAAAGGCCCCTTGAGCTAGTGATCATTTGGTTCTGTGTTTTGATTATATAGTTGAGCTACAAGTGGAGAGGGGAGCAGGAATAGGAAGGAGAAACGAAACTACAAAAGGGGGACTACACAGGCATGAGGAACTTCCTACAAGACGTTCAGTGGGAGAGAGAATTGGCAGGAAAACCAGTAAAAGAAATGATGGAATATGTGACAACCAAATGCAAAGAGGCAGAGGAGAGGTTTGTCCCCAAGGGAAACAGAAGTAATGGGAAGACCAGAACGAGTCCTTGGTTCACCCAGAGGTGTAGGGAGGCAAAAAGTAAGTGTAATAGAGAATGGAAAAAGTACAGAAGACAAAGGACCCAGGAAAATAAAGAGATTAGCCGAAGAGCCAGAAACGAATATGCACAGGTAAGAAGGGAGGCTCAGCGACAATATGAAAATGATATAGCATCAAAAGTCAAGTCTGACCCGAAGCTGTTGTATAGCCACATCAGGAGGAAAACAACAGTCAAGGACCAGGTAATCAGGCTGAGAAAGGAAGGTGGGGAGTTCACAATAAACGACCAAGAGGTATGTGAGGAGCTCAACATGAGATTTAAAGAAGTATTTACACAGGAGACAGGTAGGACTCCAGGAATTCAGAATAGGGAGGTATACCAACAAGTGCTGGATGAAATACACACAACCGAGGAGGAGGTGAAGAAGCTGCTATGTGAACTCGATACCTCAAAAGCGGTGGGACCGACAACATTTCTCCGTGGGTCCTTAGAGAGGAGCAGAGATGTTGTGTGTGCCACTAACACAAATCTTCAACACATCCATTGAAACTGGGCAACTACCTGAGGCGTGGAAGATGGCAAATGTAGTCCCAATTTTAAGAAAGGAGACAGACACGAGGCATTAAACTACAGACCTGTGTCACTGACGTGTATAGTATGCAAAGTCATGGAGAAGATCATCAGGAGGAGAGTGGTGGAGCACCTAGAAAGACACAAGCTTATAAACGACAACCAGCACGGTTTCAGGGAAGGAAAATCCTGTGTCACAAACCTACTGGAGTTTTATGATAAGGTAACAGAAGTAAGACACGAGAGAGAGGGTGGATAGACTGCATTTTTTTGGACTGCAAGAAGGCGTTCGACACAGTTCCTCACAAGAGGTTAATGCAAAAGCTAAAGGATCAGGCACACGTAACAGGAAAACACTGCAATGGATCAGAGAATATCTGACAGGGAGGCAACAACGAGTCATGGTACGTGACGAGATGTCAGAGGGGCACCTGTGACGAGTGGAGTTCCACAAGGGTCAGTCCTAGGACCTGTACTGTTTTTGGTATATGTGAATGACATAACGGAAGGGATAGACTCAGAAGTGTCCCTGTTTGCAGATGATGTGAAGTTAATGAGAAGAATAAAATCAGTCGAGGATCAGGCAGGACTACAAAGAGACCTGGACAGGCTGCAAGCCTGGTCCAGTAACTGGCTCCTTGAATTTAACCCTGCCAAATGTAAAGTCATGAATATCGGGAAGGGCAAAGAGGACCGCAGACAGAGTATAGTCTAGGTGGCCAAAGACTGCAAGCCTCACTCAAAGAAAAAGATCTTGGGGTGAGTATAATACCGAGCACATCTCCTGAGGCACACATCAATCAGATAACTGCTGCAGCATACGGGCGGCTGGCAAACCTAAGAATAACGTTCCAATACCTCACTAAGGAATCATTCAAGACTCTGTATACCATATACGTCAGGCCCATACTGGAGTATGCAGCACCGGTTTGGAACCCACACCTGGTCAAGCACGTCAAGAAATTAGAGAAAGTGCAAAGGTTTGCAACAAGACTAGTCCCAGAGCTAAGGGGATTGTCCTACGAAGAAAGGTTAAGGGAAATCGGCCTGACGACACTAGAGGACAGGAGGGTTAGGAGAGACATGATAACGACATATAAAATACTGCGAGGAATAGATAAGGTGGACAGAGACAAGATGTTCCAGAGAGGGGACACAGAAACAAGGGGTCATAATTGGAAGTTGAAGACTCCTATGAGTCAAAGGGATGTTAGGAAGTATTTCTTCAGTCATAGAGTTGTCAGGAAGTGGAATAGCTTAGAAAGCGACATAGTGGAGGCAGGAACCATACATAGTTTTAAGACTAGGTTTGATAAAGCTCATGGAGCAGGGAGAGAGAGGACCTAGTAGCAATCAGTGAAGAGGCGGGGCCAGGAGCTATGACTCGACCCCTGCAACCACAAATAGGTGAGTACAAATAGGTGAGTACACATACATACACACGCGCGCGCACACACACACGCACACACACGCGCACACACACACACACACAGGAAAATATAAGAGAAACAATGGCCATGTACAACCGGAACCCAGAGGCACAGAGTGAAAGACAATGGGAGGAGAAGAGAGGTCAGTGTTTATTCATGGACTTCAAAAGATCGAGGGGAAGACCAACAATGAAAGACGGCAGAAAGAAAAACAGGAGATTGAAAACATCATCAAAGAAATAGGTGAGGAGGACATGATTGAGAATAAGGGGGTACCTGAAGGGAAGAAATCCTCTAGTAAAGCTGAATATTAAGACAGAAACGGTACGAAACAGTATCCTGCAAGAGAAACCACGGCTGAAGGAATCGTCAACATACAAGAGGGTGTTCCTAGAACGAGGCAGAACAAAAACAGAACGACAGTAGCTAAGGTAGAGTACAGAGAAGCGAAAGGGGCTAGGAAGAGAGACAAGGACAGAATCAGCAGAGGACAACCAGAGTAGGGCAGAGCAACAAGCGCAAGCACACACATAACCACCCCTAGAATCCCACAATCAAACACACTATCCCAACAAACCACAATCCACACTTACAGACCTCACCCTACACTACGCCGTAGAATCCCACAGTACACCGCGAGGTCCCCCACCCTCAGAGACCCCCGGAACACAGTGTTTAAGAGGAAACTGAAGGTATGGTACACCAACGCTGATGGAATAACGAATAAGTGGGAGGAATGGCATGAAAGAGTCGGAGAAGTGGCAGATGCAGTTTAATAAAGACGAATGCAAAGTTCTAAATGTTCGACAGTAAAATAACCATGCCACATATAAACTAAATAATGAAGATCATAATTAATATTACGAATTGCGGAAAGGATTTAGGAGTTCTGGTTAACAGAAATCTGAAACCATGGCAACAGTGCATAAGTGTTCGCAATAAAGCTAACAGAATCCTTGGCTTCATATCAAGAAGTATAAATAATAGAAGTCCTTCCTCAGGTTGTTCTACAACTCTATATAACTTTGGTTAGGCCTCATTTAGATTATGCTGCACAGTTCTGGTCACCGTATTACAGAATGGATATAAATGCACTGAAAAACGTAAAATCTTCCCTATGAGGATAGACTGAGGGCCCTGAATCTGCGCTCTCTAGAAAGGTGTAGAATTAAGGGGAGATATGATTGAGGTGTATAAACGGAAAACAGGAATTAATAAAGGGGATGTAAATAGCGTGCTAAAAATATCTAGCATAGACTGGACTCGCAGCAATAATTTTAAATTGGAAAAATTCAGATTCAGGATATAGGAAAGCACTGGTTTGGTAATAGAGTTGTGGATGAGTGGAATAAACTCCCGAGTACCGTCAAAGAAGCTAAGACGTTGTGTAGTTTTAAAAATAGGTTGGATAAATACGTGAGTGGGTGTGGGTGGGTGTGACTAGCTTGTGCTACTAGGTCAGATGCTGTGCTCCTCCCTTAAGTGAATGTGACTGACCTGACTAGGTCAAGACATTGGCTTAAGCCGGTGGGAGAATTGGACCTGGCTCGCATGGACCAGTAGGCCTGCTGCAGTGTTCCTTCTTTCTTATGTTCTTATGTTTAAGAGGCATCACCGGGCATCATAGCTCTCACATCAAACCAAGCTCACAGGAATAATAACAGATGCCTTCTTTCCAACAGGATATCAGATCCTGAGGTAAGACAGAGGGAACAGAGGGGGTGGAGGAGTGGCACTGCTCATCAAAAACCAATGGGATTTTGATGAGCTGGAGAGAGGAGACAAAGGAGAAGCAAGAGGTTACATAATAGGAACACTTTAGTCTGGAGGTCCCAAAGTTGTAATTGCAGTGATGTATAACCCACCAGAGAACAGTAGGAGGCCAAGGCAAGAGTATGATGAGAGGAATAGAGCGATGGTTGACACACTAGCTGAGGTGGTCAGAAGGGCTCATGCGAGCAGGGCAAAGCTACTGATAATGGGCGACTTCAACCACAAGGAAATCGACTGGGAGAACCTTAAGCCACATGGGAGCCCATAAATGTGGAGAACTAAGATGATGGAGGTGGAACTGGAAAACCTCATGTACCAACACGTAAGGGACACTACCAGAGAGAGAGGAGAGGATGAACCAGCAAGACTGGACCTGGTATTCACCTTGAGTAGTGCAGACATTGAGGTCATCACATATGAGATACCCCTCCTGGCCAGTGATCACGTGGTTCTGAGCTTCGAAGACATATTAGAGTTACAAGTGGAGAGGGAAGCAGGAACGGCAGGACGAATGAAGCCAAACTACAAGACAGGGGACTACACAGGCATGCAGAATTTCCTACACGGGGTTCAGTGAGACAGAGAACTGGCAGGGAATTCAGTAAACGAGATGATGGGAAATGTGACAACAATATGCAAGGAAGCTGAGGAGAGGTTTGTACCCAAGGGTAACAGAAATAACGAGAAAGCCAGGATGAGCCCTTGGTTCACTCAAAGGTGTAGAGAGGCCAAAACCTAGTGCGCTAGAGAATGGAAGAAGTATAGAAGGCAAAGGACCCAGGAGAATAAGGAGAGAAATCGTAGAGCCAGAAATATATATGCACAGGTAAGAAGGGAGGTCCAACTACAATATGAAAACGACATAGCAGCGAAAGCCAAATCTGACCCGAAACTGTTGTACTGCCACATCTGGAGGAAAACAGCAGCCTCAGCCTGATTACCAGGTAATCAGGCTGGTAATAGCGTGTGCACAAACGACGCTTACTAGTCATAATCCTGGGCGCGAGATATACCAGCCACTGAATACTGAAGCCATTCAGAAAGGCATGCTTTCGTATTTTAGCACGATTTAACGAGAATGAAAATGTCACTCTATTTTACAAAAAAAAAAGGTAAATGTGCACCAACACTCTTGAATTTCAATCTCTGTTGTCGACCTAAGAGGCTTCTCTTATGAATGCTTGATCCTACCCTGTGTAGGTCTTAGCAAATTTATGGAACCATTCTAGGATGCTGGGAATAGCTTCAACAACTTTGGTGTTAGGGCACCTGCACATGCCAAATGTTCTGAGAATGTTGCCTTAGTTACCAGGCGCCAGTAATGAACATTTTAAACCGATCGAATGAGGTCTTCTTGTGTTATGGTATAAAAACGAAAAGTTGAAGAAAAAGAAAAAAAGAAAAAATCAGGTAACGACAAATAGGAGCCATCCCCAGCTAGGGGATTTTTTTTTCAACAATTCGGCCGTCTCCCACCGAGGCTGGGTGACCCAAAAAGAAAGAAAATCCCCGAAAAGAAAATACTTTCATCATTCAACACTTTCACCTCACTCATACATAATCACTGTCTTTGCAGAGGCGCTCAGATAAAACAGATGAGAATAGTCCCTCCCAGCTGTCACTATCCCAGACCCCTCCTTTAAAGTGCAGGCATTGTACGTCCCATTTCCAGGACTAAAGTCCAACTAAATAAATTAACTGGTTTCCCTGAATCCCTTCACAAAATGTTACCCTGCTCACACTCCAACAGCTCGTCAGGTCCCAAAAACCATTCGTCTCCATTCACTCCTATCTAACACGCTCACACATGCTTGCTGGAAGTCCAAGCCCCTCGTGCACAAAACCTCCTTAACCCCCTCCCTCCAACCTTTTCGAGGACGACCCCTACCCCGCCTTCCTTCCCCTACAGATTTATACGCTCTCCAAGTCATTCTACTTTGATCCATTCTCTCTAAATGACCAAACCACCTCAACAGCCCCTCTTCAGCCCTCTGACTAATACTTTTAGTAACTCCACACCTTCTTCTAATTTCCACATTCCGAATTTTCTGCATAATATTTACACCACACATTGCCCTTAGACAGGACATCTCCACTGCCTCCAGCCTCCTCCTCGCTGCAGCATTTGCAACCCATGCTTCACACCCATATAAGAGTGTTGGTACCACTATACTTTCGTACATTCCCTTCTTTGCCTCCATGGATAACGTTTTTTGTCTCCACAGATACCTCAACGCACCACTTACCTTTTTTCCTTCATCAATTCTATGGTTAACCTCATCCTTCATAAACCCATCCGCTGACACATCAACTCCCAAATATCTGAAAACATTCACTTTTTCCATACTCCCTCTCTCCAATGTGATATCCAATTTTTCTTTATCTATGTAAATAGTTTGATACTCTCATCACCTTACTCTTATCTATGTTCACTTTCAACTTTCTACCTTTACACACCCTCCCAAACTCGTCCACTAACCTAATAATAATAATTAATACTAATGTCACAACTAATAATAATAATTTTAAAACAAGAATAATAATAAAATAAATAAAAATACTTATGCTAACAACAACTATAATAATAATAATAATAATAATAATAATAATAATAATAATAATAATAATAATAATAATAATGCTAAAATGAACATATTTGCGGGAGCACATGAGTGCCTAGCAAACGTGAAACGACTTTATGAACCTTAGCCATGCCTGATTAAGCATGTAAAGAAACTAGGAAAATCTAGTGAACCGCAGCGACACTGATCGTTAGGTTGAAGGTCTGATTTACTATAAAAAAAAAACGAAGCAACTGAACCTGACGATCCTAGAGGAAATGAGGACTGGGACAAACACATGATAACAAGTTAAAGCAGTCAGTGACATACTTTAAAAAGTGGGAATAGTGAACAAAGTTTCCCATGTGGAAGTTAAGGATTCATATATGTTACAGAGTGTTAGGGTGAATTTCTTCGACCTCTGGTTGATCAGGAAGTTGGATAATTTAAACGAGGAGGTAGCAAAAATTTCAGACAGTTTTAAAATAAAACCGATCGCAAGCCAGTACAACCCATCTATCCTGTACGTCGGTTAACTACCCTTCTCACTCCCTATTATCATCACCCACTCCCTTCCCGCGTCGGTCTTTTATGCCCTTCAGAACTACCCTTCCTCCCCTTTACACTTTAAACTCACACACTATACCTTCTCAACCAGTGCTCGGGTTCTTTCCTTCCCAAAGCTTCTCTCCTCTCCACCCCAGTTTCCAATCATCCTATACAACCTCTGTTCAAACCTACACCCCTCCCGCAGCCCGTCGTATATAACGTACATAACGAGCGTGCTATTTCCAACTAATTATGCAAGTGCAGTGTATACCCATCTGCCAGAAGTAACCCTCTCCACATCTTCCCATTCACTATCTCTCCTTCTTGTACATCAATAATTATGAAAATAGCATACAATACCGACTAGTAGATGTCTCCGTATTTATTTTCCACTGTCTTTCACTGAAGAAACATACTTTGCGGGCGAAACGTTTCAGCAATGAAAATAAAATACACAATTGTTGCAAATGCATTTTACTCATCTACCTACCTTGTACATCCACCACCCGTCAAAACTCATCAGCCTTGAGTTCTAACCAAACTTCCGCGTTACTCCTTATCCTTTGATTCCTCCTCTCTAATGTCATTTCTGCCTCCCGCTGACAACAGACTCTCCCACGTCACACATCTCCCTGCTTCACTACATCGCTTGCCTACCCCCCACCTGCTCTCTACCACAGGGATAAGTTGTGAGATGGGGCCAGGAGCTAAGAATTGACCTAGGTAACCGTATATAGGTGAGTACAGTGACCCCAACCACCTGCTCCCACAGAAGGCAGTGACCTCCACCATCAACCCCCCACCATCATGCATTCTTCGTTCCCCTACCCCAACAGACAGCGAGGTAGAAAATTCAGTCTGATACTCAGATGCAAATTGACTCGGGAGAGGAAACATGAAAGAAATAGTTGTAGAGAAAAAACTGATATAGCTATATAGAGACAAAACTAGTGGTGTAATAACAAAGTCAATATACACTGAGGGATACAAAGAAGAAAACAACAGTAAACATGGTGTTGTTGGCGCTACTGTTAATACACTTGTGGTGTTTTCAGGAAATGGCTATAGTGATTGGAAGGTACTAGGAAATTTAGTAATATTCTTTAATCTGCCACCAAAAAAATAAGAGAATAATAGTGGATTAAACAGAGAACAACAATACACATGCAGAGAGATCAAACAGAACCAAAGCCCAGTAAACTATCTCTTGAATACGAGGAACAAGAAAGCGGACTGGGGAAAATGGTATCCACATGGAGGGCCTTTTAACTTGAAAAGTAGAGCGATTGAAATCAGTAATGATAACAGGTGCACTGTACACGTGCTCGTTCATGCAAATATCTAATAAGCCAATCGCGTGACAGTACTTTCAATGTCTAAAAGTGTGCAGACATGATGAAGAGGTTCAGCTGTTGTTCAGAGAAAACATCAGAATGGGGAAGAAATGTGATCTAAGTGATTCTGACTGTGGCATAATTGTTGGTGCCAGACTGACAGGGTGGTTTGAGTATCTCAAACTGCTGATCTGGGATTTTCACGAACAGTAGTCTCTAGAGTTTACAGGGAATGGTGTGAAAAACACAAAACATCCAGTGAACGGCAGTTCTGTGGGCAAAATTGATTTATTAATGAGAGAGGTCAGAGGAGAATGACCAGACTGGTTCCAGCTGGCTGGAAGGCGACAGTAACTCAAATAACCATGCAAAAGAAAGAACATCTCTGAATGCACAACACATTGAACCTGGAAGTGGACTTTTTACAGCACCTGGTTTTACCACACCAGGTTCTACTCTTGTCAGATTGGACTAGGATACTGAGGCTGCAGTTGGCACAGACTCGCCAAAACTAGATAATAGTAGATTAGAAAAACGTTCCCTGGTCTGACCCAACAGTCTGCTGAGGCATGCAGACTGTAGGGTCATAATTTGGCCCTGGTGGAATTTGGATCTAGTTGAATGGGAGATTCGCAGAATGAACATGCAGCCGACAAATCTGCAGCAAGTGCGTGATGCTATCATGTAAAAATGGACCAGGATCTCTAAGGAAAGTTTTAGGTACCTTGTTGAATCCATGCCACGAAGAATTCAGGCTGTTCTTTGAGCAAAGATGGGCCCTACCCAATACTAGAAGGGTGTGCCTAACAAAATGACCACTCTGCAGACTTTCTCCTAACAGTTCTCAAATCGGCAATAGGAACTTGCCTTGACCCACAGACCCACCGCTTTGCAGTGGCTCTTCGCCTCGCTGTCCCAATTTACAGGGAATATACGTGTATTTGCGGCAATGCACAAGCTGGCGAATATGGTCTACATGGTATAAACTGCACCAAAACCAAGGGTTGGCACGCGAGACACAATGAAGTCAACGCCTTCATAAAGAGGAGCCTTGCTTCAGCTGTGTGCCCGAATGTGAGAGCCCCGATCCCTAGCATCCAACAGTACTCATACTCCCCCAAACCGCCCCGACGGGATCACCACGTGGTAAAGTACTGTGTACTCTGATAAAGAGTTTGCACTTTGCAGGTTGAAGTCCTGCTGTGGATGTAGAGATAATGTTTGTAAATAATTTCAACTGTTTGCGAATTGTTAAATGTATATATATGTCGTGCCGAATAGGTAAAACTGGTCAATTAGCAAGAACTCATTTAAAATTATGTCCTAAAATTTTCTCTTATACTTTTAAAGATATATTTTATTCATTAATGTTAAAGTTAATATTTTTTTACCAAAAGTACCTTAGAAAACTTACCTAACCTTATTATAACAAGCGCAATTTAATTTTGCCTAATCCAACTAAATATATTTAGAAAAGTTTACAATAATTTAATAATAAACAAACACAATGAATATTTTTTTTTCATTAGGTTCAGAATGTTGTTTGCGAAATTATTGCATACACAAATTTTCCCTGCCGTTATTCGGAAATCGCAAGTTTTACCTATTCGGCACGACATAAAATATATATATTATATATATATATATATATATATATATATATATATATATATATATATATATATATATATATATATATATATATATATATATATATATATATATATATATATATATATATATATATATATATATATATATATATATATATATATATATATATATGCATATATATTTCGAGTGGTTTTTAAACAAATAACAATACTGCGACTAGCCTGGGATCGAACCTCCGATATTTTAGCACACCTCCCGAGAAGACGGCTAAAAATTCCGAGACGCCCTAGACCACTTGGCCATCAACTCTTCAAACATCAGGTGGCCAGTAGAACTGGACATGTCCCCCTTGATGCCAGCACATACGTGGCCATGAAGCCACTGAAATAATTTCATTCTCCTTCCGTTCAAGAACTATCCATATATATATATATATATTGTGTGTGTGTGTGTGTGTGTGTGTGTGTACTCACCTAATTGTACTCACCTAATTGTGGTTGCAGGGGTCGAGACTCAGCTCCTGGCCCCGCCTTTTCGCTGTCCGCTACTGGGTCTCTGCTCTCCCTGCTCCATGAGCTTTATCATACCTAGTCTTAAAACTATGTATGGTTCCCGCCTCCACTATATCGTTCGCTAGACTATTCCACTTCCTAACTACTCTATGGCTGAAGAAGTGCTTCCTAACATCCCTTTGACTCATCTGAGTCTTCAGCTTCCAGTTGTGTCCCCTTGTTTCTGTATTCCCTCTCTGGAACATCCTGTCACTATCTACGTGTGTGTGTGTATGTACTCACCTAGTAGTTATTGCAGGGGTCGAGTCATAGCTCCTGGCCCCGCCTCTTCACTGGCCGCTACTGGGTCACTCTCCCTTCGCCATGAGCCTTATCATACCTCTTCTTGAAGCTATGAATGGATCCTGCCTCCACTACATCACTCCCCAAGCTATTCCACTTCCTGACCACTCTGTGACTGAAGAAATACTTCCTAACATCCCTGTGATTCATCTGAGTCTTCAACTTCCAACTGTGACCCCTTGTTGCTGTGTCCCATCTCTGGAACATTCTGTCTCTGTCCACCTTGTCGATTCCTCTCAGTATTTTATATGTCGTTATCATGTCCCCCTATCTGTCCTGTCCTCCATTGTCGTCAGGTCGATTTAACTTAACCTCTCCTCGTAGGACATACCTCTTAGCTCCGGGACTAGTCTTGTTGAAAACCTTTGTACTTTCTCTAGTTTGTTTATGTGGTTGGCTAGGTGTGGGTTCCAAACTGGTGCTGCATACTCCAGTATGAGCCTAACGTACACAGTGTACCTGGGTTCTAAACGATTCCTTATTAAGATGTCGAAATGCTGTTCTTAGGGTTGCTAGGCGCCCGTATGCTGAAGCAGTTATTTGGTTGATGTGCGCCTCAGGAGATGTTCCTGGTGTTATACTCACCCCAAGATCTTTTTCCTTGAGTTAGGTTTGTAGTCTCTGGCCCCCCTAGACTGTACTCCGTCTGCGGTCTTCTTTACCCTTCCCCAATCTTCATGACTTTGCACTTGGTGGGGTTGAACTCCAGGAGCCAATTTCTGGACCAGTCCTGCAGCCTGTCCAGATCCCTTTGTAGTTCTTCCTGGTCCTTGTGCGATTGAATTCTTCTCATCAACTTCACATCATCTGCAAACAGGGACACTTCGGAGGCTTCTCCTTCCGTCATGTCATTCACAAATACCAGAAACAGCACTGGTCCTAGGACTGACCCCTGAGGAACCCCACTCGTCACAGGCGCCCACTCTGACACCTCGCCACGAACCATGACTCGCTGATGTCTTCCTGGCAGGTATTCCCTGATCCATTGGAGTGCCTTCTCTATTATCCCTGCCTGGTCCTCCATCTTTTGCACTAATCTCTTGTGTGGGTACACATAGCGCCTCAGCTTCCTCTCTCAGGACCCATGGAGAGATGGCTCTACGATTGCTCCTCATATTTTCCTGGGTCCTTTGCCTTCTATACTTCTTCCATTCCGTAGCACACTTGGTTTTGGCCTCCCTGCACCTTTGGGTGAACCACGGGCTCATCCTGGCTTTTTCATTGTTTATGTTACCCTTGAGTACAAACCTCTCCTCAGCTTCCTTGCATATTGTTGTCACATATTCCATCATCTCGTTTACTGATTTCCCTTCCAGTTCTCTGTCCCACTGATCCCCGTTTAGGAAGTTCTTCATGCCTGCGTAGTCCCCTTTCCTGTAGTTTGGCTTCATTCTTCTGGCCCTATCTGCTTCCCCCTCCACTTGTAACTCTACTGTGTAATCGAAGCTTAAAACCACATGATCACTGGACCCGAGGGGTCTTTCATATGTGATGTCCTCAATATCTGCACTACTCAAGGTGAATACTAGGTCCAGTCTCGCTGGTTCATCCTCTCCTCTCTCTCTCTGGTAGTGTCCCTTACGTGTTGGTACATGACGTTTTCCAGTACCACCTCTATCATCTTAGCCCTCCACGTTTCTTGGCCCCCATGTGGCTCGAAGTTCTCCCAATCGATTTCCTTGTGGTTGAAGTCACCCATGATCAGTAGCTTTGTCCTGCTCTCATGAGCCATTCTGCCCACTTCAGCCAGTGTGTCAACCATCGCTCTATTACTCTCATCATACTCTTGCCTTGGCCTCCTGCTGTTATGTGGTGTGTGTACTCACCTAATTCACCTAATTGTGGTTGCAGGAGTCGAGACTCAGCTCCTGGCTGAGTGTGTGTGTGCGTCTATGAATACTCAAAAGACCTAGGTAGAAATGCTGAAAAAGGGCCAACACGAGTACATTTGCTACAAAACTGTCCAATAACTGGTCTTCCGGATACCTAGATAATCAACTAGCAACACGAGTTGTGCCTGGCATCAGTTATTTATGATCGTACAGGAGAGCGCGTGAATGAGTACAGATAATTAAACTTTCTCTATATCAAGAAAATAAATTCACAGGCTGTGTAACCCTGTCTGAGCCGTGTCAGCCGAGGTATCAGCTGACGCCTCGGGTATCAGCTGACGCCTCGGGTGTCAGCAGGCAGGTGATGGAGTGTTGACATCCGGGTGGATAGCACCTTCCTCGTCACCTCCATCACCTGGGCGAGGCAAGGGGTGGAGAATGAGCGCAATATAGAACATCAGGGGAAACCACCGGTAAATTACCATCCATAGTACGTGTTATTGTAAATAATCCATTAATCAAGGAGTTTACTCCCTGAATAATTGTTAGTGGGGTGGCCATTGAGAGAGAGAGAGAGAGAGAGAGAGAGAGAGAGAGAGAGAGAGAGAGAGAGAGAGAGAGAGAGAGAGAGAGAGAGAGAGAGATTTTAGTGAGTAAATTGGGAGAGGAAAAGAAGGGAATAGAGGGAGGGAGGGATCAGGTGATGGGGTTAGAGGCGAGACAATAGATGAACAGGTCATTAAAGGGGTAAAGAGGATATAATCTGTACTTATTCAACAATAATCAGTTGATTAAGAACATTTAGTCAAAGCAGACCTGCACTTGAAGTAGCACACACCATCGTGCACAGCCCTGCACCTGAAGTAGCACACACCATCGTGCACAGCCCTGCACCTGAAGTAGCACACACCATCGTGCACAGCCATGCACCTGAAGTAGCACACACCATCGTGCACAGATCGGAGTTGGACATCGGAGGAGGACCAAGCAGGACTTCAAACAGACCTGGACAAGCTTGACATCTGGTCTAGCAACTGCCTTCTCGAATTCAATCCCACCAAATGCAAAGTCATGAAGATCGAAGAAGGGCAAAGAAGACCGCTGACAGAGTACAGGCTAGGCGGACAAAGGCTACAAACCTCGGCAAAGGAGAAAGACCTTGGGATGAGTATAACGCCAAGCACGTCTCCGGAAGCACACATCAACCAGATAACCGCGGCAGCATATGGGCGACTGGCAAACCTAAGATTAGTGTTCCGTTACCTTAACAAGGAATCGTTCAAGACACTGTATACAGTGTACGTCAGGCCCATACTAGAGTATGCAGCACCAGTCTGGAACCCACACCTGGTCAAGCACGTAAAGAAACTAGAGAAAGTGCAAAGGTTTGCGACAAGGTTAGTTCCACAACTCAGGGGTCTGTCCTATGAAGAAAGGTTGAGGGAAATAGGACTAACAACACTGGAGGAAAGAAAGGTCAGAGGAGACATGAAAACGACATACAAAATACTGCGGGAAATCGACAAGGTAGACAGTGAGAGGATGTTCCAGAGAGGGAACACAGAAACAAGGGGACACAACTGGAAGCTGAAGAATCAGATGAGTCAAAGGGATGTTAGGAAGCATTTCTTCAGCCACAGAGTAGTCAGGAAGTGGAATAGTCTAGAGAAAGATATAGTGGAGGCAGGAACCATACACAGTTTTAAGACGAGGTATGATAAAGCTCATGGAGCAGGGAGAGCAGAGAAGAGGCGGGGCCAGGAGCTAGGTCTCGACCCCTGCAACCACAATTAGGTGAGTACAGCCCTGCATCTGAAGTAGCACAAACCATCGTGCACAACCCTGCACCACACTGCTTACCACACGCTCGCCATAAGGCAAATGACACCAGTGAACAGGTCATCAGTGCCAGTATATTTTGTCCTGACGAATAGAAGACTGACGGATGCCCAGGGTGAGCCGAGCACTCTCAAGATAGTCATAACTAGTACGCTAGTAGACTAACAATCCCACCTGGTATTATATTCCTCTACTAAAAGTGTGAAACAGAAGAATGTTAAATGCTTCCCACTGTGGAATGATTTTTGTTCCTTAAATTCTTCATTGAACTCGATAAAATGTCAAGTAAATCACAGACTTATTTACTTTCAAAATGCACTTAATTTTAATGATTATAAAAAAATAATGACTGGAACAATACACAAATAACCCGCACATAGAAGACCGAAACTTATGAAATGTTTCGGTCCAACAAGAACCATTATTGGTCCAAGTTGGACCGAAACGTCGTCATACGTTTGTCTCCTAAGTTTGGGATATTTGTGTGCATTTAATTTTAGTTCCTTTTTGTAATCTTTCCTTTGCAACTTATGAAGAGGTGGGAGAGCGGAAGGAGGGGGGGGGGAGTTATGATCTCCGAACCATTACCATATTGAACATTAATAATGAAACGATTGAAAATATCACACACAGAGTGCTTGGTATAGCCCACTGAGTGGGCGAAACATTGTCAATAAAGTATCGCATTATACTGTTTATTGTCTTTATCCATCCAGTGAGTTATTATCCCTGCAGTATCCTATCATTCCTCAAGTGTAATCAACCCTCCAACGAACTATCATCCTTCTAATGTTATCATCCATGTTATCATTCCTCTTGTTTTGTCTACCCTCAGTGTTATTATTCCCATAATCTTACTCATATGAACGCTTCTCAATGCATTAGTCTCTGATAGTTGAAAAGTAAAATAGATAATTTACTTTTCTGAGAATGTTTACAGAATAAGAACGTTGAGCTGAGGAAGGTAACAGTTCCTAGCCTTGAGGAAGGTAACAGTTCCTAGCCTTGAGGAAGGTAACAGTTCCTAGCCTTGAGGAAGGTAACAGTTCCTAGCCTTGAGGAAGGTAACAGCTCCTAGCCTTGAGGAAGGTAACAGCTCCTAGCCTTGAGGAAGGTAACAGCTCCTAGCCTTGAGGAAGGTAACAGCTCCTAGCCTTGAGGAAGGTAACAGCTCCTAGCCTTCAGGAAGGTAACAGCTCCTAGCCTTGAGGAAGGTAACAGCTCCTAGCCTTGAGGAAGGTAACAGCTCCTAGCCTTGAGGAAGGTAACAGCTCCTAGCCTTGAGGAAGGTAACAGCTTCTAGCCTTGAGGAAGGTAACAGCTCCTAGCCTTGAGGAAGGTAACAGCTCCTAGCCTTGAAGGACAGCCTAGCAGAAGTAACAGCTCCTAGCCTTGAGGAAGGTAACAGCTCCTAGCCTTGAGGAAGGTAACAGCTCCTAGCCTTGAGGAAGGTAACAGCTCCTAGCCTTGAGGAAGGTAACAGCTCCTAGCCTTGAGGAAGGTAACAGCTCCTAGCCTTGAGGAAGGTAACAGCTCCTAGCCTTGAAAAGGAACAGCTCTAGCCTTAGGAAGGTAACAGCTCTAGCCTTGAAGGTACAGCTCTAGCCTGAGGAAGGTAACAGCTCTAGCCTTGAGGAAGGTAACCTAGCCTTGAGGAGTAACAGTCTAGCTTGAGGAAGGTAACAGCTCCTAGCCTTGAGGAAGGTAACAGCTCTACTGAGGAAGGTAAAGCTCCGAAGGTAACAGTTCCTAGCCTGAGGAAGGTAACATCCTAGCCTTGAGGAAGGTAACAGCTCCTAGCCTTGAGGAAGGTAACAGCTCCTAGTTGAGGAAGGTAACAGCTCCTAGCCTTGAGGAAGGTAACAGCTCCTTGCCTTGAGGAAGGTAACAGCTCCTAGCCTTGAGGAAGGTAACAGCTCCTAGCCTTGAGGAAGGTAACAGCTTCTAGCCTTGAGGAAGGTAACAGCTCCTAGCCTTGAGGAAGGTAACAGTTCTAGCCTTGAGGAAGGTAACAGCTCCTAGCCTTGAGGAAGGTAACAGCTCTAGCCTTGAGGAAGGTAACAGTCCTAGCCTTGAGGAAGGTAACAGTTCCTAGCCTTGAGGAAGGTAACAGCTCCTAGCCTTGAGGAAGGTAACAGCTCCTAGCCTTGAGGAAGGCAACAGCTCCTAGCCTTGAGGAAGGTAACAGCTCTTAGCCTTGAGGAAGGTAACAGCTCCTAGCCTTGAATAAGCAAGCTCTAGCCTTGAGAAGGAACAGCTCTAGCCTTGAGGAAGGTAACAGTTCCTAGCCTTGAGGAAGGTAAAGTCTAGCCTTGAGGAAGGTAACAGCTCCTAGTCTTGAGGAAGGTAACAGCTCCTAGCCTTGAGGAAGGTAACAGTTCTAGCCTTGAAATGTAGCAGTCTAGTTGAATAAGGCAAAGCGTCAGTGAGAATAACAGTTCTAGCTGAGGTAAAAGAAACGTTGTTGAATGTTGTAGCTCGCTAGGCCTGAGGAGGTAATGTTGTAGCGAGCATAGGAACGTTGTATCGAGGAGGTAAGTTGTAGCCGAGGAATGTTGTACAGCAGTGGAATGTTGTAGCGAGGAGGTGAATGTTTAGAGCATGGGAATGTTGTACGAGGCAGTGGAATGTTGTACGAGGCCTAGCTTGAGGAATGTTGTACGAGGCAGTGGGAATGTTAGGCAGCAGTGGGACTGTTAGCTGGCAGTGAATGTTGTAGTCGAGGCAGTGGGACTGTTGAGCGAAGGACAGTCGGAATGTTGTAGAGGCAGTGGGACTGTTGAGCAGGCAGTGAGGAATGTGTAAGCGAGGCAGTGGAGGTAGTTGCTTGAGGAGGTAATGTTAGTAGCGAGGCAGGACTAGCTTGTAAACTGAGGCAGTAAGAATGTTGTATGAGATCAGTAGAATGTTGTCGTGAAGCAGTGAACGAGATAGGCATGTGGATGTTGTAATCGGCGTGGGAATGTTGTAGCGTCGTGAGGCTGAGGCAGTGGAATGTTGTAGCGAAGGCAGTGGAATGTTGTAGCGTCGTGAAGTGCGAGGCAGTGGAATGTTGTAGCGAAGCATGGGAATGTTGTATCGAGGCAGTAATGTTAGGAGGCAGTGGGACTGTTGTATCGAGGCAGTGGGAATGTTGTAGCGAGGCAGTGGGAATGTTGTAGCGAGGCAGTGGGAATGTTGTAGCGAGGCAGTGGGACTGTTGTAGCGAGGCAGTGGAAATGTTGTATCGAGGCAGTGGGAATGTTGTATCGAGTCAGTGGGAATGTTGTAGCGAGACAGTGGGAATGTTGTATCGAGGCAGTGGGAATGTTGCATGGAGGCAGTGGGAATGTTGTATCGAGGCAGTGGGAATGTTGTATCGAGGCAGTGGGAATGTTGTATCGAGGCAGTGGGAATGTTGTATCGAGGCAGTGGGAATGTTGTATCGAGGCAGTGGGAATGTTGTATCGAGGCAGTGGAATGTTGGATGTGAGATCATTGAGTGCTGTTAATATTATGTAGAAAAATGGAGTGCACTTAATATAAGAGGTGATTGAAAAGGAATAATAGAAAGAAAGAATGTTGGAGTTTGGAATAACAAGGTCGTTAAGAGGGCGCATAAATTTGGGATGTATAGAAAGTTCAGGGAACATCAGAGAATGTGTCTAAAGAGACAAAGAATTTTTGTTAGGCTGAAACTCTAGCAACTAAAGACACGTTCTAAGGTACTAGATGAGAGTGAGAGGTGGAAAGAGGGTTTTGATATTTGACGTGCCATTGGAATGGAAGTATGAGAAATATCTGAAATGGATTTGGAAAGACGAGTTTGACGTACATGAGTTTGGAAGATTGAAGTACTGAGTCTGAAATTTGAAAGTCTAGTGTGTATGTTGTGGTTAAGAGGGGCAGTTTTATGATGCCTGTGCACTTTTGGAATGACAGATAGAGCAGAGAGGGAGAGAGAGAGAGAGAGAGAGAGAGAGAGAGAGAGAGAGAGAGAGAGAGAGAGAGAGAGAGAGAGAGAGAGAGAGAGAGAGAAAGAGAGAAAGAGAGAGAGACAGAGAGAGAGACAGACAGACAGAATGAGAATGAGCTTAGTGTGTGAGAGTGAGTGTGTGTGTTTGGGTAAGGTTGGTAAGTGAGGCCGCCACATAGCACTGAGGATGCTCACTAGTTTACTCCTGTTTCAGAGATTCCTGCAACTTTTCGTCAATGGGATTAATTTGCAAAGTTAGCTAAATCGTCGCGAGAAAATTAAAGATCTTTTCCAAGTTGGCTTCCTTAAGGTAAATGCGGCAGGGGTTTAAATGAGTTTTTTTGGGGGTGGTGGCGAGGGAGGTGTTCGGACTAGGAGGGTAAGAGAGGGAAGACGAGGGCGGGGGTGGATTGGCGAGAGGGGCAAGGGGAGGGGTATGCTGAGAGGAAGGGGCAAGAGGAGGGGTATGCTGAGAGGATGGGGCAAGGGGAGGGGTATGCTGAGAGGAAGGGGCAAGGGGAGGGGTATGCTGAGAGGGAGGGGCAAGGGATGGCAGTGGAGTCGGAGGTTGAAAGCTGCTGGGGGGGGGGGGGATGTATTTCTCAAGGGGCTTCTACTCAGATGAAGTTCTGAAATTTTTTAAGTGTGAATTAAAAAAAAATCCGTAGTTTTTTCTGCGTAACTCGAGTTACTTTAATTTATTTGCTTTGCTGTCTTTATTTTCTTTTGGTCTTTCAGTTCTTTATTGTGTGTCTTTGTTCTGTTTTATACTAAACAATTTAATATTTCTTTTAAATTTCTCCTCTTTTTCCTCTTCCTACATTTATGCCAAGCTGTTGCTCTCTACTATCCTTCGTTCCTTGCCTCCTAAACTTTCTTCCTCGTCATTCTATGTTCTACTTATCTTAATACCTTCTCCAATTCCATCTCTGTGTTTCTCCCTATTCGTTATTATTGACTTCCTTGTGTTTTTATACATTCCAGGTGATTTCTAATCATCTTGTCTACCTGTTTCAAGTCTCCAGTTCTCGTTGGTAAAAGACGTTTCCACTATTACTCATTTTCTAAGGAAACGTATCGCTATGAGTGTCTTCTCCAGTCTTAAGAGACTGGAGAAGACACTCACCTTGTCCATAATTACTGTCTCATTTGTTTTGTCTGCTTTCGTAAGGTGAGGTTTAGGATCTTTTCTTAATTCATGGTATAACTTAACAAATCTTTGAGGACAATTGTGTTGTAGAGGTCTGAGCTTCGTGTTCCTGGCTGGCGGAGTCCCAGAGGCCATTAGACTCCTCTTCTTTGGTGCCTCACTATGGACTTCCGGAAAAAGGATGGAGGAATCAGGCCCATTGCAGTGGGCAACATCCTTCGGCGCCTTGTCGCCAAGGCTGCACTAAGATTGAAGAGTCAAGAGGCTGCTGCAATGTTGAAACCAATACATCTTGGTTTTGGTATTCAGTGTTCAGCAAGGCTGTGAAGCAGCTGTCCATGCAGCACGAATATACATAAGCAATATGTCAGATGAAAAAACCCTGATCAAATTGTTTTTTCCCAACGTATTCAACTCCAAGCAGTTTCTGGACACTTCCCTTCCCTCTATCCTTTCATACAATCGTGTTATAGTGAGACTTCTAAACTACTGTTTAGAGACCATGAAACTGACTCGTGTAAGGGTGTGCAACAGGGAGACCCTCTTGCCCCTTTTCTTTTCTGTTTGGCCATCAAGGAAGTCACAGAAGCACTCTCCAGTGAGCTCAATATCATATTCTTGGATGATGGTTCCTTGGCTGGAACTGCAGAATCTCTCCTCAGACAAATAAAAGACATTTGAGAGAGCTTGGGCCTAGCTTTAAACCCCACCAAATGTGAAATAGTTTCAAGTAATCAACAGATCAATAAGGATATTAGTGCTGTTTTACTAAGAGCACGAGCCATCATTCCGGCCAACAGCACTCTCCTTGGTGCTTCTATTGGGTCCAGTGCCATTGATAGAATCCTAGAAAGGAAAATCTCAGACCTCAAGACGAAAGAAGGCAGAATGAAAGACATTGATACACATGCCTTCTATGTGCCTAGATGGGCACACACGTGTGTGCGTGGGCTCAGTTTTCTTAAGCGTTAGTGGTTCCTAAAAGGAATAAAACGATGGAAATGAAACATTAATACCGTGAATGGCTAATCTGTCGACTGTGATCAACACATACGTGATCCTTGCTTCATTTAAGTGGAAATCAAACAAAATATTGGAAGTGCCAAAGACCCAGACTAAGCCCAGTGTTGGTGGGGAAACAGCAAGTGTTGCCATTCGAGGGAAACAGTAAATCGTATTACTGTTGAGTGAAAATAAATTTGGACTACCATTAAGGGTAACTGTAGTGAAGAGAGTATATTAGCTAGAGAAAATAATATCACCAAAAACTACCACCACTGAGAAATCAGCATGAAATAAATTTAAATGGAAGTGTAAGGGGAAGATTATCGTGGACCCAGCTGCCGTGTCAGTAATAAAACAACGATCCAGTATAGTTCAGTGAAAAGAAAAGCGTATCTTGAATAAATATAATGTATATCCTTTGGGATAACCAGTGTACAACAGAATGATAAAATACCAGTGATAAAATAAAAGAAACCAAAATAGTGTAGCAGTGTGGGACAATCTACTCGTCCTGTGTTGACTTGTGTTTCAGTGTACACACAAAGGTTTGAGTTACCACATATAATAAACTGACTAGGATACCGATACATAGTGGAAAGACCTAGTGAACCTAAATTGTCAGTGAAACGACACAAGGAGAGTAATTAAACATAATGGAAGTGTTTTAAACTAAAATGTGGCATCCCATGCGAGAAGTGCCATGTACCCTGGGGTGGTGTGTTACAGCCATACGTCTGGCAGTGCTACCAAGCAACCATAGGCCTACCATATACAACAATATAACACCATATACCCCATACCACAATACCACAATAACCCAATCTAGATCAGTGATGAATGAATCTGGAAGGAGCTATACAGTGAACAAAACAAAATTAAATGCCATAATATAGTCACCCCCTTCCCCCAAAAAATCACCCACTACCCACATGCCGCAAGCCTCAGTTGTTTCGTGGCATACAGAGTGAAGTAGGATACGGGCAGGATGTCAGTACAACATAACTGTGGGACATGTAAAAAAAATCCTTGGAAGGAAATCCAGGATCACATGCAACCAATGCTTTTCCAAACATCATATCTCTTGTACAAGACTAAACACTGCTTCTAAAAATGACCTCGAACTAGCAAGGTGCTTCTGGTTGTCCAATAAAAATATAGAACTTTGAGCAGGTATCAGGAAGGTACTAAGGAGGGTAATAAATGATAAGAATAAGTATGAAAATGAAGATGAACTCTTGGACAGTCTACCAAAGATATATAAAACATGGGAAGAAGAAATAGGAGGAGTGAACCAAAAAATGCAGAATTCCCATACCACAACATATGACTCGAAACTATATAGTCACGAACTGAAAAAAAACAGGAAACAAAAATGGCAATTAACCCAACCCCTCCACATAGCATCCCAGACCCATCCCCCCAGTCCTAGCGCTACTGCCCACAGCGCTGGTGCTGGCCCAGGCTCAGCCCCCAGCCCCAGTGCTGACTCAGACTCAGCCCCCAGTCTTAGTGCCAGTCCAGACTCTGATAGAGAGACTACCACAGTCACCGCTAAAACCTTAAATATACCACCATCATTGCACAAGACCATAGCCCACTTTACAGATGTAGTGGAGGAGTCTGGGGAAAGTAGTTCCCTGGGAACAGGATGGGGTAGTCTTGGCTTGGATAATGAGGATTATAGTGCAGTCCTAGAAACTGCACAAATTGAGAACACATCTACCAAAAATTCTACCCAACCAAAAGCGAAATTGTGCAAATTCTATGTTTGGGGCATCTGTAAGCATGGAATATCAGGAAAAACAAATGGGACATGCAATTTTGAGCATCCCAAAAAATGTCGTGACCTCCTGTCTAAAGGAGTATGTCGCCCTCCCTCCTGTAAATTCTTTCACCCAGAAATGTGAATATATATATATATATATATATTACTGTCTGGAAAGCCTTCCAGCTCCATCCCCAAACATCTTACTGCTTGGTGATTTCAAGCTAAGGCATACAAAATGGAAGTATGTAGCAAATAGTGTTATAGCAGAAACAATCCCTGGAGGCAGCACAGATGAAAGGTCGTACACACATGAACTACCAAATCTCTGCGATAAACACACCCTAAGTCAACAGATAGTGGAGCCAACAAGACTGGAAAACACACATGACCTTATCTTCACTAGTAATGATGACCTGGTAAGAGACAGCAATACCAAAAACAACTAATTCCGATCACAATCTAATCGAAGTTCAGGCTTACATGCACAGGGGTCCTGATCAGCAAAATGCACGTAGCTGTGAAGGTGTCTTCACCAAATACAACTTCAACAACAAGAACATCAACTGGGACCAGGTGAACCAAGTCTTAAATGATACATGTTGGAAAGATATCTTAAATAACATGGATCCAAACCAGTGCCTTGAAAGGATCAACTTCCTCGCAGATGAAGTATGTTCAAGGCATATTCCCCTAAGAAAGAAGAAAAGAAGAAGTAAACTGGAGAGAGAAAAACGCTCCCTCTACAGAAGACGACGAAGAATCACTGAGCTCCTCAAGAATGCTAGATTATCTGATACACGGAAAGAAGCGCTGAGCAGGGAAGTGGAAAGCATCGAACTTAAGTTAAAGGACTCTTACAGGAGCCAGAAGAGACAGGAGAAGCTAAAAGCAATTAGTGAAATTGAAAGAAATTCGAAATATTTCTTTTCATATGACAAATACAAGGCAAATACCACATCTAGTATCGGGTGTGACCCTAAGTATACTATGGAGAAGGAACTTAGACATGGGTGAAATTCTACAGTCACTTAATACAACGGATATAGCCCAACTCCATAAAGGTGGCAGCAAAGCATTAGCTAAGAACTATAGACCAATAGCTCTAACAGCCCACATCATAAAAATCTTTGAAATAGTGCTAAGAAGCACGATTGAAAACCACTCGGATTCCCAAAAACTGCACAATCCAGTGCAACATGGGTTCAGAGCAGGTCGCTCCTGCCTCTTGCAACTACTGGATCACTATGATATGGTCTTGGATGCACTGGAAGAAAAACAGAATGCAGATGTAATATACACAGACATTGTAAAAGCCTTTGACAAGTGCGATCATGGCGTAATAGCGCACAAAATACGTGCTAAAGGAATAACTGGCAAAGTGGAGAGATGGATCTTCAATTTTCTAACCAATCGAACACAACGAGTAGTGGTCAATAGAGTTAAATCGGAAGCTGCCGTAGTGAAAAGCTCTGTTCCACAAGGCACAGTACTCACCCCCATCCTGTTTCTCATCCTCATATCAGACACAGAGATGTAATCCACAGCACCGTGTCAACCTTTGCAGACGATACTAGGATCTGCATGAGAGTGTCATCCATTGAGGACACAGTTAACCTCCAAGAAGATATAAACCAAGTTTTCCAATGGGCAACGGAAAACAATATGATGTTCAATGAAGACAAATTCCAACTACTCCGTTATGGAAAACTGGAGGAGATAATAACTAAAACTGAGTATACTATGATCATACAACAGAGCGGAAAAATTATGTCAGGGACCTAGGAGTGAAAGTGAGGATCTCACTTTCAAGGATCACAACAGTGCCACAATCACAACTGCAAAGAAAATGATAGGATGGATAATGAGAACTTTCAAAACAAGAGATGCCAAGCCAATGATGATCCTTTTCAAATCATTTGTTCTCTTTAGGCTGGCATACTGCTGTACATTAACATCTCCGTTCAAAGCAGATGAAATTGCAGATCTAGAGTGTGTACAGAGAACCTTTACTGCACATATAAGTTCCATCAAACACCTCAACTACTGGGAATGCTTGGAAGCACTTGACATGTACTCACTGAAATGCAGGCGAGAGAAAGATATCATAATCTACACTTGGAAATCCTAGAAGGAATAGTCCCGAATCTGCACACAGAAATCACTCCCTACGAAAGTAAAAGACTGGGCAGGCGGTGCAAAATACCCCCAATGAAAAGTAGAGGCGCCATTGGTACACTAAGAGAAAACACCATAAGTGTCCAGGGCTCAAGACTGTTCAACAGCCTCCCACCATGCATAAGGGGAATTACAAATAGGCCCCTGGCTGCCTTCAAGAGGGAGCTGGACAGATACTTAAAGTCGGTGCCGGATCAGCCGAGCTGTGGTTCGTACGTTCGACTACATGCGGCCAGTAGTAACAGCCTGGTTGATCAGGCCCTGATCCACCGGGAGGCTTGGTCATGGACCGGGCCTCGGGGGCGTTGATCCCCGGAATACCCTCCAAGTAGACCCCTCCAAGCAGGTAGACCTACTCACCAAGTGCCTATCCCTCCCAAAACTTACCTACATCTTGAGATGTTCCCCAAGAAATATGACTCCCTCCTAAACACCATGCTAAAAACTGTACTGAATCTTTTGCTTGAAGATGGATACTAGTTGCAAGCCTTACTTCCAGTCAGGCTTGAGGGGCTGGGAGTATGCAAATCCCTCCAAATTACATTCTCCATATCATCAGATGAGTTAATAAAACAAATTCTTCTGGACAACCTTGGTGACTCAGCGGGAATACAGAATCCTAGCTACACCAGTGCCATTAATGAATGGGAGGCTCTCACTGCTCCAGAACCAAAATATATATATATATATATATATATATATATATATATATATATATATATATATATATATATATATATATATATATATATATATATATATATATATATATATATATAATATGTCGCCGATTAGGTAAAACTTACGATTTTGGCTTAAATAGCAACGCTCACCTTGCCATATAAGACAAGTGAAAATTTGTGTATGCAATAATTTCGCAAAAATCATTCTGAACCTAACGAAAAAATATATTTCGTTGTGTTTGTTTATTATTAAAATATTGTCGGCACGACATATATATATATATATAGATATATATATATATATATATATATATATATATATATATTATGTCGTGCCGATTAGGTAAAACTGGTCAATTAGCAAGTACTCATCTAAAATTAAGTCCTTTCTAAAATTTTCTCTTATACGTTTAAAGATATATTTTTTTCATTTATGTTAATGTAAAAATTTATAATTTTGTACCAAGAGAAACTTTGAAAACCTACTTAACCTTATTACAACAAGCGCAATTTAATTTAGCCTAACCCAACTAAATATATTTTAGATACGTTAACATTAATTTAATAATAAACAAACACTATGAAATATATTTTTTTCGTTATGTTCAGAATGATTTTGGCGAAATTATTGCATACACAAATTTTCACTTGTCTTATATGGCAAGGTGAGCGTTGCTATTTAAGCCAAAATCGCAAGTTTTACCTAATCAATTATAAGTAGTTAGACTGTTGGGTTTAGTCCTGACTCTTTCTCTTCTACTTCAGCTCTTCCTCTCACCGGCTATTCTTCTTCTGTCCCCACTTCCCCCTCGCCCCTAGTGGGTCCTTACCTGAGAGTCTGAACTAACTAACTAAAACCTAATCGGCACGACATAAATATATATATATATATATATATATATATATATATATATATATATATATATATATATATATATATATATATATATATATATATATATATATATATATTATTGTGACAACGAACGAGTGGTATTGATCAATAACTACACTGCACTAGCCAGGGGCCGAACCCATGATGCTTTGGCTCGTCTCATGTTGAGCGAAAACACATGACACAGGGGACTAGAGCGTCATGTGGAGTTAGTAGATGGGGAGCTGGAGGTATTGGGTAGATGGCGGGAATATTTTGAGGAACTTTTAAATGTCGATGAAAAAAGGGAGGCGGTAATTTCATGTACTGGCCAGGGAGGTACAACATCGTTTAGGAGTGAAGAAGAGCAGGATGTGAGTGTGGGGGAGGTGCGTGAGGCATTACGTAGAATGAAAGGGGGTAAAGAAGCTGGAATTGACGGAATCATGACAGAAATGTTAAAAGCAGGGGGGGATATAGTGTTGGAGTGGTTGGTATTTTTGTTTACTAAATGTATGAAAGAGGGGAAGGTACCTAGGGATTGGCAGAGAGCATGTATAGTTCCTTTATATAAAGGGAAGGGGGATAAAAGAGATTGTAAAAATTACAGGGGAATAAGTTTACTGAGTATACCAGGTAAAGTGTATGGCAGGGTTATTATTGAAAGAATTAGAGGTAAGACAGAGAGTAGGATTGCAGATGAGCAAGGAGGCTTTAGAGTGGGTAGGGGATGTGTAGATCAAGTGTTTACAGTGAAGCATATATGTGAACAGTATTTAGATAAAGGTAGAGAAGTTTTCATTGCATTTATGGATTTAGAAAAGGTATATGATAGAGTGGATAGGGGAGCAATGTGGCAAATGTTGCAAGTGTATGGAATAGGTAGTAAGTTACTGAAGGCTGTAAAGAGTTTTTATGAGGATAGTGAGGCTCAGGTTAGGGTGTGTAGGAGAGAGGGAGATTACTTCCCGGTAAAAGTAGGTCTTAGACAGGGATGTGTAATGTCACCATGGTTGTTTAATATATTTATAAATGGGGTTGTAAAAGAAGTAAATGCTAGGGTGTTGGGGAGAGGGGTGGGATTAAATTATGGAGAATTAAAGGCAAAATGGGAGTTGACACAGTTACTTTTTGCTGATGATACTGTGCTTATGGGAGATTCTAAAGAGAAGTTGCAAAGGTTAGTGGACGAGTTTGGGAGTGTGTGTAAAGGTAGAAAGTTAAAAGTGAACATAGATAAGAGTAAGGTGATGAGGGTATCAAACGATTTAAATAAAGAAAAATTGGATATCACATTGGAGAGAGGGATTATGGAAGAAGTAAATGTTTTCAGATATTTGGGAGTTGATGTGTCAGCGGATGGGTTTATGAAGGATGAGGTTAACCATAGAATTGATGAAGGAAAAAGGTGAGTGGTGCATTGAGGTATCTGTGGAGACAAAAACTTTATCCATGGAGGCAAAGAAGGGAATGTACGAAAGTATAGTGGTACCAACACTCTTATATGGGTGTGAAGCATGGGTTGCAAATGCTGCAGCGAAGAGGAGGCTGGAGGCAGTGGAGATGTCCTGTCTAAGGGCAATGTGTGGTGTAAATATTATGCAGAAAATTCGGAATGTGGAAATTAGGAGAAGGTGTGGAGTTACTAAAAGTATTTGTCAGAGGGCTGAAGAGGGGTTGTTGAGGTGGTTTGGTCATTTAGAGAGAATGGATCAAAGTAGAATGACTTGGAGAGCGTATAAATCTGTAGGGAAGGAAGGCGGGGTAGGGGTCGTCCTAGTAAAGGTTGGAGGGAAGGGGTAAAGGAGGTTTTGTGGGCGAGGGCTTGGACTTCCAGCAAGCATGTGTGAGCGTGTTAGATAGGAGTGAATGGAGACGAATGGTTTTGGGACATGACGATCTGTTGGAGTGTGAGCAGGGTAACATTTTGTGAAGGGATTCAGGGAAACCAGTTAATTGATTTAGTTGGACTTGAGTCCTGGAAATGGGAAGTACAATGCCTGCACTTTAAAGGAGGGGTCTGAGATAGTGACAGCTGGGAGGGACTTTTCTCAGCTGTCGTATCTGAGCTCCTCTGCAAAGACAGTGATTATGTATGAGTGTGGTGAAAGTGTTGAATGATGATGAAAGTATTTTCTTTTGGGGATTTTCTTTCTTTTGGGTCACCCTGCCTCGGTGGGAGACGGCCGACATGTTGAAAAAAAAAAATATATATATATATATATATATATATATATATATATATATATATATATATATATATATATATATAAAATATAGGGGTGGTAGGAGAAAATTTTCAAACAGCTTCAGGGAGAACTTTGAGTTTTCCCTGAAGTAATTTTATTCTTTTCTCTGAGGATGACGGTCCCCAGGACAGTTCCAGAGGTGGTACCTCCTATATTTTATATATATATATATATATATATATATATATATATATATATATATATATATATATATATATATATATATATAGCAAGACAACCACTATGAAAAAATAGAGGAATTCCAAGCGCATTCGTGACTACTCACATTATCAAGGAACTATAAAGGAAACATGACAAGAAGGGCTATATAAGGGCAAGACTACACCTCACAGTCACATCACACTAACAAAGACAACACCTCACAGTAGCGTAACATCTCACGACTAAGAAAGGACCTGAAACTCTTCCCAAGAATTAAGATTGATAAATTGGACTAATCTTAATTCTTGGGAAGAGTTTCAGGTCCTTTCTTATGTTCCTCTTCACAGAGTCGTGCGATGTTACGCTACTGTGAGGTGTTGTCTTTGTTAGTGTGATGTGACTGTGAGGTGTAGTCTTGCCCCTTTATAAGCCTTCTTGTCATGTTTACATAACATAAGAACATAAGAAAGGAGGAACACTGCAGCAGGCCTGTTGGCCCATACTAGGCAGGTCCTTCACAATCCGTGCCACAAACAGAATATTTGCTCAACCCAATTTTCAATGCTACCCAAGAAATAAGCTTTGACAATTCTACCCACTCATGCGCGAGTCCCACTCAAATCCAACCCCTCTCACTCATGAATTTATCCAACCTAAATTTGAAACTACTCAAGGTCCTAGCTTCAATAACCCTACTAGGCAGACTGTTCCACTCAACTACCCTATTTCCAAACCAATATTTTCCTATATCCTTTCTAAATCTAAACTTATCTAACTTGAATCCATTATTGCGGGTTCTCTTTTGGAGAGATATCCTCAAGACCTTATTTATATCCCCTTTGTTAATACCCATTTTCCACTTGTATACCTCGATCATGTCTCCCCTCATTCTACGTCTTACAAGTGAATGTAATTTAAGGGTCTTCAATCTTTCTTCGTAAGGAAGATTTCTAATGCTATGTATTAATTTAGTCATTCTACGCTGAATGTTTTCTAACGAATTTATGTCCATTCTGTAATATGGAGACCAGAACTGAGCTGCGTAATCTAGGTGAGGCCTTACTAATGATGTATAAAGCTGTAATATAACCTCTGGACTTCTGTTGCTAACACTTCTTGATATAAATCCCAGTAATCTATTTGCCTTATTACGTACGCTTAGGCATTGCTGTCTTGGTTTAAGGTTGCTGCTTACCATCACCCCCAAGTCCTTCTCGCAATCTGTATGGCTAAGTTCTACGTTATTTAACTTATAAGTGCTTGGGTTATGGACACTCCCGAGCTTCAGAACCTTGCATTTATCTACATTGAACTGCATCTGCCACTTTTCTGACCACGAATTAAGTTTGTCTAAATCTTCCTGAAGTTCTATGACATCTAAGAACATAAGAACATAAGAAAGGAGGAACACTGCAGCAGGCCTGTTGGCCCATACTAGGCAGGTCCTTCACAATCCATCCCACTAACAGAATAATTGCCCAACCTAATTTTCAATTCTACCCAAGAAATAAGCTTTGAAGATTCTATTAACTCAAGTGCGAGTCCCAATCAAATCCAACCCCTCTCACTCATGAATTTATCCAACCTAAATTTGAAACTACCCAAGGTCCTAGCTTCAATAACCCTACTAGGCAGACTGTTCCACTCATCAACTACCCTATTTCCAAACCAATACTTTTCTATATCCTTTCTAAATCTAAACTTATCCAATTTGAATCCATTATTGCGGGTTCTCTCTTGAGAGATATCCTCAAGACCTTATTATATCCCCTTATTAATACCCATCTTCCACTTATATACCTCGATCATGTCTCCTCATTCTTCGTCTTACAAGTGAATGTAATTTAAGGGTCTTCAATCTTTCTTCATACGGAAGATTTCTAATGTTATGAATTAACTTTGTCATTCGTCGCTGAATGTTTTCTAACGAATTTATATCCATTCTGTAAAATGGAGACCAGAACTGAGCTGCATAATCTAGGTGAGGCCTTACTAATGATGTATAAAGCTGTAATATAACCGCTGGACTTCTGTTGCTTACACTTCTTGATATAAATCCCAGTAATCTATTTGCTTTATTTCTTACGCTTAGGCATTGCTGACTTGGTTTGAGGTTGCTGCTTACCATAACCCCCAAATCCTTTTCGCATTCTGTACGGCTGAGTTCAACATTATTAAGCTGGTAGGTGCTAGGGTTATGAACATTCCCGAGCTTTAGAACTTTGAATTTATCTACATTGAACTGCATCTGCCATTTTCTGACCAGGAATTGAGTTTGTCTAAATCCTCCTGAAGTTCCGTGACATCTACGTCTGAATCGATTATCCTACCTATCTTCGTGTCATCAGCGAATTTGCTCATATCACTAGTAATTCCTCGTCAAGGTCATTTATATATATTATAAACAACAACGGGCCCAATGCCGTGAGCAGCCACTTTCTTTAACAGTCTCTGATGTAGTACTCTATCAAAAGCCTTACTAAAATCCAAATAAACAATATCGAATTCTTTATCATGATCAACTGCCTCAAAAGCCTTACTGAAAAAGTTAATAAATTAGTTAGGCAGGAACGGCCCCTTGTGAATCCATGTTGAGTATCATTAATCAAATTATGCCTATCGAGATGGCTTCTTATGTTATCAGCTATAATCGACTCTAATAATTTGCCTACAATTGAAGTTAGACTTATTGGGCGGTAATTTGATGGTAACGACTTGTCCCCTGCTTTAAAAATAGGAATTACATTAGCCATCTTCCACGTATCAGACACTACACCTGTTTGAAGAGATAGGTTAAAAATGTTAGTTAAGGGTTCACAGAGTTCAATTTTGCATTCCTTAAGAACCCTTGAAAAAGCTCATCAGGGCCTGGCGATTTATTTTGCTTCAAACGGTCTATCTGTTTGATAACCATTTCGCTAGTGACTGTGATACTACATAATTTATCTTCCCTATATGCTCCCCTATCCACTCTATCATATGCCTTTTCTAAATCCATAAATGCAATGAAAACTTCTCTACCTTTATCTAAATACTGTTCACATATATGCTTCACTGTAAACACTTGATCTACACATCCCCTACCCACTCTAAAGCCTCCTTGCTCATCTGCAATCCTACTCTCTGTCTTACCTCTAATTCTTTCAATAATAACCCTGCCATACACTTTACCTGGTATACTCAGTAAACTTATTCCCTCATAATTCTTACACTCTCTTTTATCCCCCTTCCCTTTATGCAAAGGAACTATACATGCTCTCTGCCAATCCCTAGATACCTTCCCCTCTTTCATACATGTATTAAACAAAAATACCATCAACTCCAACACTATATCCCCCCTGCTTTTAACATTTCTGTCTTGATCCCGTCAGTTCCAGCTGCTTTACCCCCTTTCATCCTACGTAATGCCTCACGCACCTCCCCCACACTCACATCCTGCTCATCTTCACTCCTAAACGATGTTGTTCCTCCCTGGCCAGTACATGAAATTACCGCCTCCCTTTTTTCATCGACATTTAAAAGTTCCTCAAAATATTCCCGCAATCTACCCAATGCCTCCAGCTTCCCATCTACTAACTCCCCTACTCTGTTTTTAACTGACAAATCCATTCGTTCCCTAGGCTTTCTTACCTTGTTTATCTCACTGCAAAATTTTTTCTTGTTTTCAGCAAAATTTCTTGACAGAGCCTCTCCCATTCTTTCATCTGCTCTTCATTTACACTCTCTCACCACTCTCTTCACCTTTCTTTTACTCTCTATATACTCTGCTTTTCTATTAACACTTCTGTTTAGTAAAAATCTCTCATAAGCTACCTTTTTCTCTTTTATCACACCATTTACTTCTTCATTCCACCATTCACTCCTCTTTCCTCCTGCACCCACCCTCCTATAGCCACAAACTTCTGCCCCACATTCTAATACTGCATTTTTAAAACTATCCCAACTCTCGTCAACCCCCACACTACTCCTACTTGCACTAGCCCACCTTTCTGCCAATAGTTGCTTATATCTCACCCTAACTTCCTCCTCCCTTAGTTTATACACTTTTACCTCTCTCTTACTTGCTGTTTCCATTTTCTTTTTGTCCCATCTACCTTTTACTCTATCTGTAGCTACAACTAAATAATGATCCGATATATCCGTTGCCCCTCTATAAACATGTACATCCTGAAGCCTACCCATCAACCTTTTATCCACCAATACATAATCTAACAAACTACTTTCCTTACGTGCTATATCATACCTTGTATATTTATTTATCCTCTTTTTCATAAAATATGTATTACTTATTACCAAACCTCTTTTTACACATAGCTCAATTAATGGTTCCCCATTTACATTTACCCCTGGCACCCAAAATTTACCTACTACTCCCTCCACAACATTTTTACCCACTTTAGCATTAAGATCCCCAACCACAATTACTCTCTCACTTGGTTCAAAACTCCCCACACACTCACTCAACATTTCCCAAAATCTCTCTCCTCTACACTTCTCTCTTCTCCAGGTGCATAAACACTCACTATAACCCACTTTTCACATCCAACGTTTATTTTACTCCACATAATCCTTGAATTTATACATTTATATTCCCTCTTTACCTGCCATAACTGATTATTCAACATTATTGCCACTCCTTCTTTAGCTCTAACTCTATTTGAAACCCCTGACCTAAACCCATTTATTTCTCCCCACTGAAACTCTCCTACCCCCTTCTGCTTTGTCTCACTTAAAGCCAGGACACCCAGCTTCTTTTCATTCATAACATCTGCAATCATCTCTTTCTTATCATTCGCACAACATCCATGCACATTCAAACATCTCACTTTGACGGTTTTCTTCTTTTTCTTTCTAGTAAATCTATACAGGAAAAGGGGTTACTAGCCAATTGATCCCGGCATTTTAGTTGACTTTTACCACACGCATGGCTTACGGAGGAAAGTTTCTTATTCCACTTCTCCATGGATAATATATATATATATATATATATATATATATATATATATATATATATATATATATATATATATATATATATATATATATATATATATATGCTAGACATGAGGAGGTCAATGACATCATAAAGAGAAGCCTCGCCACAGCCCGTTCCCCAGCTCAACGGGAACCTCAAGTGCAGAGGTCTGATGGAAGTCAAAAGCGTCCTGATGGAGCCACTATGCTACCCTGGAAGGATGGTAAGCAGATTGCTTGGGACTTCACCTGTGCTGCCACAATGGCAGACACCTACTTGCCATACTCCGTAGCGGAAGGGGGTGGAGCTGCCAGCCACAGGGAGATCCAGAAGACTCGCAAATATGAAGGCCTTTCCCCTTGCTATAACTTCATCCCAATAGGGTCGGAGACCATTGGAGCATGGGGCAAGTGTGCTCTAAAGTTTCTCAAAGAGCTGGGTGAAAAACTCATCATAGAAACCAAGGGCCACAGGGCGACCAGCTTCCTCTTTCAGAGACTCAGTGTTACGATCCTGAGGGATAATGCCTGCAGCATTCTGGGCATGCGGCCCACTGCCGGGGAGCTGGACGAAGTATTTGACATGTAGCTCTGAGTTGTTATATATGTTGTTCTACTCCCTATTGTATTCTTGTCAATGTATTTTGTCTTGAAATAAAGTTTATACACATTTAAAAGATGGGGTGGTAGGGGAAGTGGAATATTCAAATAGCTTCAGAAAGAAATCTAAATATTCTTCCTTGAAGCCTTTTTATCCATTTCTCCGAGGAAATGGGTCCCACAATTTACACCAGAGGTGGACCCCATCCTATATATATATATATATATATATATATATATATATATATATATATATTAATATAGTGCCGATTAGGTAAAACTGGTCAATTAGCAAGAACTCATCTAAAATTAAGTCCTTTCTAAAATTTTCTCTTATACGTTTAAAGATATATTTTTTCATTTATGTTAATGTAAGAATTTATAATTTTGTACCAAGAGAAACTTTGAAAACCTACCTAACCTTATTACAACAAGCGCAATTTAATTTAGCCTAACCCAACTAAATATATTTTAGATACGTTAATATTAATTTAATAATAAACAAACACAATGAAATATATTTTTTCGTGATGTTCAGAATGATTTTGGTGAAATTATTGCATACACAAATTTTCACTTGTCTTATATGGCAAGGTGAGCGTTGCTATTTAAGCAAAATCGCAAGTTTTACCTAATCGGCACGACATATATATATATATATATATATATATATATATATATATATATATATATATATATATATATATATAGAGTGCCGATTAGGTAAAACTTGCGATTTTGGCTTAAATAGCAACGCTCACTTGCCATTTAAGACAAGTGAAAATTTGTGTATGCAATAATTTCGCAAAAATCATTCTGAACCTAACGAAAAAAATATATTTCATTGTGTTTGTTTATTAATAAATTAATGTTAAAGTATCTAAAATATATTTAGTTGGGTTAGGCTAAATTAAATTGCGCTTGTTGTAATAAGGTTAGGTAGGTTTTCAAAGTTTCTCTTGGTACAAAATTATAAATTCTTTCATTAACATAAATGAAAAAAAAAATATCTTTAAACGTATAAGAGAAAATTTTAGAAAGGACTTAATTTTAGATGAGTTCTTGCTAATTGACCAGTTTTACCTAATCGGCACGACATATATATATATATATATATATATATATATATATATATATATATATATATATATATATATATATATATATATATATATATATATATATATATATATATATATATATATATATCCATGAAAGCAAAGAGGAGATTGTATGAGAGTATAGGTATACCAACACTCTTGTATGGGTGTGAGACATGGGTGGTGAATGTTGCAACAAGGAGAAGGCTGGAGGCAGTGGAGATGTCATGTTTGAGGTCAATGTGTGGTGTTAATATAATGCAGAGAATACGTAGTTTGGAGATTAGGAGGAGGTGTGGGATTACCAAAACTATTATCCAGAGTACTGAGGAGGGGTTATTGAGATGGATTGGACATGTAGAATGGATGGAACGAAATTGAATGACTTCGAGAGTGTATAAATCTGTAGCGGAGGGAAGGCGGGGTAGGGGTCGGCCTAGAAAAGGTTGGAGGGAAGGGGTAAAGGAGGTTTTGTGTGCTAGGGGCTTGGACTTCCAGCAAGCGTGCGTGAGCGTGTTAGATAAAAGCGAATGGAGAAAAATGATTTTTAGGACTTGATTTGCTGTTGGAGTGTAAGCAAGGTTACATTTATGAAGGGTTTCAGGGAAACCGGCAGGCCAGACTTGATTCCTGGGATGGGAAGTACAGTGCTGGCACTCTGAAGGAGGGGTGTTAATACTGCAGTTTTGTAGCTGTTGTGTAAGTATGCCTCAGGCAAGACAGTGATGGAGTGAGTGATTATGAAAGTTTTTCTTTGTCGGGCCACCCTGCCTCGGTGGGAAACGGCCTATGTGTTAATATATATATTCTTCTTTCTTTCAACACGTCGGTTGTTTCCCACCGAGGCAGGGTGGCCCAAAAGGAAAAACGAAAGTTTCTCCTTTAACATTTAGTAATATATACAGGAGAAGGAGTTACTAGCCCCTTGCTCCTGGCATTTTAGTTGCCTCTTACGACACGCATGGCTTACAGAGGAAGAATTCTGTTCCACTACCCCATGGAGATAAGAGGAAATAAGAACAAGAACTAGTAAGAAAATAGAAGAAAACCCAGAGTGGTGTGTATATATATGCTTGTACATGAATGTGTAGTGTGACTTAAGTGTAAGTAGAAGTAACAAGATGTACCTGAAATGAGACACAAAAAAGACACCAGCAATCCTACCATCATGTAAAACTATTACGTGCTTTCGTTTTACACTCACACACACACACACACACACACACACACACACACACACACACACACACACACACACACACACACACACACACACACACACACACACACACACACACACACATATATATATATATATATATATATATATATATATATACATATATATATATATTGTGAGGGAAAAGTCCATAGATAGGAGTGATGAAAGTGTGAAGGTATGTAGAGTGATGATTGAATGGTAGTTTGCTTGTTGAGTTGGGGTGAGTGTCTAGCTCTCGCTATACCCCCTTCCCCTCCCTTTTCACCCGGTGAGAGGTTTACTGCTGGGCTCCGACCACCGGTTGAAATCACTCGACTGACCACGCTCGATCTCACTGTAAGTACTTCACGGCTGCTCGTATCTTCATTATTTTATGTTCAAGAGCTTCACCCTTTAATTATTTTAGAGCTTCACTCATGTTTAACAACTTTCACTTCTGCTATGTCCTGCCTTGGTTTTTGGTAGAGTTAATTATTACAGTTTCGCCATTTCTTTTAAAAGCCTTATGCCTACTATGTAAATTAATGCTAGAGTGGTGAGTAATTATTGTGGTTCTACCAATTCTACACTACACCAGTAGTACCTCAGTACACACTTGAAACATCAGGCAACTGGACGTCACTAGGGGACAACTTTCAACTGAGTCCCTGACATCATTTGTGACATTGTGAAAGTTTGGAAAACTGTTGGATTTGTGGAGAAACATCGAGGCAACAACAACAACAATACCACCACGGAGTCATCACAGGGATTCATTGCTTCAGTGTTAAGATCATAGCTGTAAATATTTAGCTTTGAATCATATATATTTTTTTTGTTTTCATTTTTCATTTTTCTTAAGATAGGATTATTATAATCATATATACGTATTTATTATTTAAATTTCATTCTATTAAAATAGTGTTTATTTTTCTTTAGTTAGTTAGTTCAGACTCTCTGGTAAGGACCCACCAGGGGCGAGGGGGAAGTGGGGACAGAAGAAGAATAGCCGGTGAGAGGAAGAGCTGAAGTAGAAGAGAAAGAGTCAGGACTAAACCCAACAGTCTAACTACTAGAATTTTTTCTATTTTTCTTGTTATTAGTCTTTTTCTATTATACTTTTCCTGAGAAGATTAGCGACAACCTTCATATATATATATATATATATATATATATATATATATATATGTCGTGCCGATTAGGTAAAACTGGTCAATTAGCAAGAACTCATCTAAAATTAAGTCCTTTCTAAAATTTTCTCTTATACGTTTAAAGATATTTTTTTTTCATTTATGTTAATGTAAGAATTTATAATTTTGTACCAAGAGAAACTTTGAAAACCTACCTAACCTTATTACAACAAGCGCAATTTAATTTAGCCTAACCCAAATAAATATATTTTAGATACGTTAACATTAATTTAATAATAAACAAACACAATGAAATATATTTTTCGTTATGTTCAGAATGATTTTGGCGAAATGTATTGCATACACAAATTTTCACTTGTCTTATATGGCAAGGTGAGCGTTGCTATTTAAGCCAAAATCTCAAGTTTACTAATCCATGAATATATATATATATATATATATATATATATATGTCGTGCCGATTAGTAAAACTGGTCAATTAGCAAGAACTCATCTAAAATTAAGTCCTTTCTAAAATTTTCTCTTATACGTTTAAAGATATATTTTTTCATTTATCTTAATCTAAGAATTTATAATTTTGTACCAAGAGAAACTTTGAAAACCTACCTAACCTTATTACAACAAGCGCAATTTAATTTAGCCTAACCCAACTAAATATATTTTAGATACGTTAACATTAATTAATAATAAACAAACACAATGAAATATATATTTTCGTTAGTTCAGAATGATTTTGGCGAAATTATTGCATACACAAATTTTCACTTGTCTTATATGGCAAGGTGAACGTTGCTATTTAAGCCAAAATGCAAGTTTTACCTAATCGGCACGACATATATATATATATATATATATATATATATGTCGTCATTATAAATGATAATATAAAGAACTCATCTATATAATCTTTCTAAAATTTTCTTGTATTTAAAATATATTTTTTCATTTATGGTAATGTAAAATTATAATTTTGTACCAAAGAAACTTTGAAAAACTACTAACCTTATTACAAAAGCGCAATTTAATTTAGCTAACCAACTAAATATATTTACATAGTTAACATTAGTTAATAATAAAAAACACAATGAAATAAAATTGTTAGGTTCAGAATGATTTTGGCGAAATTATTGCATACACAAATTTTCACTTGTCTTATATGGCAAGGTGAGGTTGCTATTTAAGCCAAAATCGCAAGTTTTACCTAATCGACGAATATATATATATATATATATATATATATATATATATATATATATAATATATATATATATATATATATATATATATATATATATATATATATATATATATATATATATGCAAAACAACCACTATGAAAAAATAAAGATTCCAAGCGCTTTCATGACTACTACATTATCAAGGAACTATAAAGAAACGTCAGAAGAAGGCTTATTAAGAGGCAGAATACACTCACAGTCACATCACACTAACAAAGACAACACCTCACAGTAGCGTAACATCTCACGACTCTGTGAAGAGGAACATAAGAAAGGACCTGAAACTCTTATGTTCCTCTTCACAGAGTCGTGATGTTACCTACTGTGAGTGTTGTCTTGTTAGTGTGATGTGACTGTGAGTGTATTCTGCCTCTTATAAGCTTCTTCTGACGTTTCCTTTATAGTTCCTGATAATTGATATCACAACGCTTGAATTCTTCTATTTTTCATAGTGGTTGTTTTGCATATTTTGATATCACCTGTTTACTGTGATCATTTTGCATATATATATATATATATATATATATATATATATATATATATATATATATATATATATATATATATATATATATATATATATATATATATATATATATGTCGTGCCGATTAGGTAAAACTTGCTTTTTTGGCTTAAATAGCAACGCTCTTCTTGCCATATAAGACAAGCGAAAATTTGTGTATGCAATAATTTCGCAAAAATCATTCTGAACCTAACGAAAAAATTATATTTCATTGTGTTTGTTTATTATTAAATTATTGTAAAAGTATCTAAAATATATTTAGTTGGGTTAGGCTAAATTAAATTGCGCTTTTTGTAATAAGGTTAGGTAGGTTTTCAAAGTTTCTTTTGGTACAAAATTTTAAATTCTTACATTAACATAAATGAAAAAAATATATCTTTAAACGTATAAGAGAAAATTTTAGAAAGGACTTAATTTTAAATGAGTTCTTGCTAACTGACCAGTTTTACCTAATCGGCACGACACATATATATATATATATATATATATATATATATATATGTCGTGCCGATTATAAAAAACTATGATTTATGGCTAAATACAACGCTACTGCCATATAGACAATTAAAATTTTGTAATGCAATATATCGCCAAAATCATTCTAGCAAAACAAAATATTTCAATTTGTTGTTTATTAAATTAATGTTAACGTTCTAAAATATCTTTATGGTTAGGCTAAATAAATTCGCTTGTTAATAAGTTAGTAGGTTTTCTTTCTCGGTCAAATTATAAATTTTACATTACCATAAATGAAAAAATATATCTTTAAACGTATAAGAGAAAATTTTAGAAAGGACTTAATTTTAGATGAGTTCTTGCTAATTGACCAGTTTTACCTAATCGGCACGACATATATATATATATATATATATATATATATATATATATCAATAACAACACTGCAACTAGCCATATATTCTGAATGTACTTATCATTCTATGGCAAATTATCAACATGCATTTCATAATAATTTATGTATTAATGTAAAAATTAAACTTACCCGACGCTGGGCCAAGCCCAATGCTCCTTTATACGAGCCATTAGGCATCTTATTAATACCACCAGAACTCTCCAGGTTCTTCACAGTAAAGTTGAGTTTCTTCTTCATGGTCTGCAACATATCTTCCAGCATTCCATCCCAGGCCTATGAAAAAGTTATTATTAATACCAAAAGGTTTCTCTTAATATTATTCTTAATGCCAATAAAACTAGTTTAAAAAAACAGTCTATACGTATCTTGAATTTTTCACAATTTACTAGAGGAAATATTTTGGAAGATTAACCTCCTCAAAATATATTAATATTTGGAAATATTTAAATCACCTTTGGCAGTTCTGTGGCTGCCGCATGGAAAGCTGTGAACACAGCAAGGTGTGAGCACAGCAAGGTGTGAGCACAGCAAGGTGTGAGCACAGCAAGGTGTGAGCACAGCAAGGTGTGAGCACAGCAAAGTGTGAGCACAGCAAGGTGTGAGCACAGCAAGGAGTGAGCACAGCAAGGAGTGAGCACAGCAAGGTGTGAGCACAGCAAGGAGTGAGCACAGCAAGGTGTGAGCACAGCAAGGTGTGAGCACAGCAAGGTGTGAGCACAGCAAGGTGTGAGCACAGCAAGGAGTGAGCACAGCAAGGTGTGAGCACAGCAAGGTGTGAGCACAGCAAGGTGTGAGCACAGCAAGGTGTGAGCACAGCAAGGTGTGAGCACAGCAAGTTATCTGACATAGTGTTAGCATTTGCTCAGGGTGTCTCGCTGCTGCTAACCTCCCTCTTAAATGATCTTGTTTAACTTGACTATACTCACAGTTGTATAGAAGTAAATAGTGAAAATATCTCACAATAATAATTCTCTGTAGCTCACCTTTCTTCCCATAGTTGTTTATTTCTTACCACATTTCCTTTAATTTATAAACTTTCACTTCTCTATTACATTCTTTTATCCCATCTACCTCTTACTCTCACTGTGGCAACAAGTAGATAATTATCTTATATATCTCTGGCTCATTTAAAAACAAGAATATTCAGAAGTCTACCCATTAACCCTTCATCTAGACATACATAATACATTAAACTGCTATCATCACGCCCTATACTATCACTAAGGGTCAGTAACCTTCAGAATTGTTCTATAATTTCCTCGGTATATTAAATGTCTCCTATTGGGTTTTCCTGCTTCAGCCAAATCGTTTATCTCTTCTGTCTGCTGTAACTTTATTTCGTTATCTTTTACTATTATTAACAGCAGGTAATGACAGCTTTTCCCTTTTCCTTTACCTCCTTTGCTTCATATTCAGCCTGTGGTAATATAGTGATTGTTTTTTCACCATTACATCTAAATCTCAAGCTGGACTTGCGGTATCCACTTTATTTCATTATTAATCTTCGCAAATTTCTTCTTCAGCATTCTTTTTACCTGGTCTTTGATAGTTATTATGTTTCCGACCTTTCTAGCTATTGTTCAGCCTCTTTTATTACCCATATATTCATACCTGGCTCTTCTTCTTGCCTCTTGTTCTCAAGAGTTTTGTGCTTTTAGCGTTTGGCTACCTGCACTTACCTGCACGTACCTGCACGTACCTGCACGTACCTGCACGTACCTGCACGTACCTGCACGTAAGGGTGAACCATGTTATTACTGCGTTATTTCATGTACGTCTGCTTCTACATATAATTTTCTTCTCTGTCTCCTTCACGTTATAGCTACATAACCTAGCATGTATCTCCCTGTCTGACAGCACTCTGGTTAGGGGTTCCTTCCTGCCTGTATAATATCGTCGTTTCAGGTGAGGATTGTCTCTTCGTTCATGCTGTTTCTCCTCACGTTCACCCTCTACAAGACATACAAACATCAGTACAACATGGTTCTAACACTGAGAGGCCTCTCGTATTCAGTGTACCCTCATTAGATTCACTTAAAGTAAACACAAGTTTCCCTTCTCTGGCTACTCACGCAGCGCTGTATAACCCCTGTGGTTTAGCGCTTCTATTTGATTATAATAATAATCTGGCTACTCACATCCATTCTCCACTTATGTCCCCTGCTTGCTGGCTCCAGTGACTTAGCTCAACATGTTGCCAGTCTTCCAAAGAGTTCAAAAGCTTTCCTAGTTTAGTTCCTTATTGACGAAGTCTCCCATGATCAACAGTTTTACATTGTTTGTGTGTGGGCTCTTCTAGCCACCTACTCTGTCATGGCCACCATTGCCATGTTGCTATTATCATATTTCTGTCTTAGTCTTTTGTTGTGGGTTATACATCACTGCTATCACCATTATTTTATATTTTTGGGAAGATATCGTCTATTATCACTTCTGTGAATTTGGTCTCCATTATTGTTACAATGTCTGATGATGACTATATTATTTACTCTTTTCATTCATCACTAATTTGTTATCCCATCTGCACTTGTTGCCTCACTTTCAGTTTCCTTTCCGTTACTGTTCTCTGGGTCTTGTCAACTGTCAACACAGTGGGAATACGGAGGTGGGTGGAGGTTCATGGTGAGAGTAAGAATTGACTGGGGTGACACTGTGTGTGTGTGTGTGTGTGTGTGTGTGTGTGTATGTAAACTCACCTAATTGTGGTTGCAGGGGTCGAGACTCAGCTCCTGCCCCCGACAAAGATTAATGCCAACAGCATTTGGTGTTCCCAGGCGGTCACCCATCCAAGTACTAACCAAACCCAACGTTGCTTAACTTCGCTGATCGGACGAGAAGCGGTGTGTGTGTGTGTGTGTGTGTGTGTGTGTGTGTGTGTGAGTAAGGGAGGGTGGGAGTGTAGGAAACAGAGGTAATCAGGGATTGGGGGATGAGATGGGTGTTGGCTGAATAGAGGCTTGTGTGTGTTACTTCACGACTGGGTAGGGTTAGTGGCCCCTGTTTCAGTCATAAAATTTAGCCTACAGCCTGCCTCCCACTCTATTTCTTTAAATAAACTCACCTATATTACCACACAGGAGGCAGTGTGAAGATTGTCGTATCAGACAGTTGCTATGGTAGGTCTCTGGTGGTGATAATGCCACCTCTATACACGTGTGTACATCTGAATGCATTCACCAGTACTCACATGGTAGTGTTAGGGGCGGAGGATACCTGACAACTACCTGTATGAGTCACACAATTGTCTGCTCCAGCTAGTGAGTCCCTTGCCTGCGGTGGGTAGTGTGGTATAAGAATGGTAAGTCACTGTGCAAGGTTCCTGTAGGGGCAAGTTGCTCTTCTCAATGCTGAAATGTGACTAACTAGCGTTGGCTCAGCCTCCTCCCTGGGCTCTCAAACTGCCGGGCTAATGGTGTCTACCGCCTAATTAGTGTGCGGGAAGTGTAATTACTATGTTAAGCCAAACGACTATTTCTAACTTAGCCTAACTAAATGTGGTAGTGAATAGTAACTGTAGTGCATAATTAGCCTAAAGACTTACTTGGCTAATCTTAGAATTAAATATATAAAGAATTGACACCTCGCTTGGTGTCTTCCCTTTAACCCCCGCCCCCTTCCGTACATTCTCCCCACTGGGATGTGGGTATAACGGTTTCTGGAAAATTCAAGCAATATTTTCCACACTCGGGGTGATGGAGAGGGGTGTGGTGGGGGTTACCATAGTGAAACAAGGTCATTGGCTATCGTGCCCTGTGGCGTCACTGAGTATTGAAGGTTTTGTTGGGTTCGCCGGGTGACTCATGGCGCCTCTGTCAGGGCATAGCTCTCGGTGGGTGGATCAGGATAGGTGGCCCTGGACTGTTGCTGGTGACCAAGAGCGACGTTTCCCCCGTGGTGTACAATAGTGGGGATGGGGAACTTCAAAGGTGCCAGCCGGCCTCCCACGTCTGAATGAATGATCCCCTGACTCAGGGTTACACGAATGCCACATCTGCGGTTATGTTGACATGGCTGACAATGCCTTAAGGTTGTTGACACTCTGGGTGACCTGTGGTATCCATTAGGAGGGGCGTATTTGGCGGGACAGTTGTCCCAGGTTGTCACAGTCTACAGCTGTCACAATCCACTTGTCTACCTCAACACCATGAAAAACCACAACATACATGGTTTCAGGTTTTCCCAGTCAATTTCCTTGTGATTGAAGTCACCCACAGCTAGTAACTTTGCTCTCTTCATTTTCGCCATTCTTGCCATCTTAGCTAGTGTATCAACTATCGTTCTGTTGCTCCCATCATATTCTTGTATTGGCCTCCTGCTATTCTGTGGTGGCTTATAAATCACTGCAATTACCTCAAAGGGACTTCCAGTCTGAAGTGTTCCTATTATGCAGACCCTTGCTTCCCTCTGTCCCCTCCTTCCAGCTCTTCAAACCTCCACTGACTTTTGACGGGTAGTGCAACTACTCCACCCTCTCTGTTCTTTCTATCTTACTTCGGGATCTGTTATCCAGTTGGAAAGATGGTATCTACTATCATTGGTTTCTGTGAGTGTTATGATGTCTGGTGATGCCTCTGTGATTCTTCACTGCCACTCCTCACACTTATTTGTTATTCCACCTGCGTTGGTGTACAATACCTTTAGCTTCTTTTCCAACAATGTATTCTTGGGGGGTTGTTGGTGCTGGGGGAGTGGTAGACCCGAAAGGGTGTCTACTATGTAAGGTGGGGTGGGGTCTGTGAGTGTTTAGTTTGGTTTGTGTTGAGATAGTATGTTTGGTTGCAGGGTTCTGTGGATGGTTGTGTGGGTGGTTGCGTGTGTACTGCTCCTCCTGACTCTGATTGTCTCCTGCTGACTCTAGCCTTATCTCTCTTTCTTACCTCTTTCATCTATGTATCCTGTCTCTCAGTTTCAGTTGCTCTGTTCTCGTTCTGTCACGACCTTGTTACACCCTCTCGTATTTTGTTGTTTCTTTTAGCTGTGGGTTCTGTTGCAGGATACTGTTCCACACCATTTTAGTCTTTAAAATTAATTTTAACTCTCCGATTTCTTCTCCTTGAGCATCCTCCTATTCTCTGAAAATTTATCGGTTCAGTCATGTCCTCCTCTCCTGCTTGTTTGATGATATTTTCAATCACTTTTTTTTCTTCCAGTGGTCTTTCTTCGTATGTCCTCCCTTACATCTGTTGAAGCCCATTAATAAAAACTGACCTCTTCCTCTCCTCCTCCCATTGCTTTTCCCTCCACATCTCTATGTTCCATTTGGCCATTGCTGTTTCCATTATCATTTCCTGAATCTCCCGATGGCCTGATCGTGCCACTACACAGGGCCTATCACCTCTTCATACACCCCCACCTTAAATTACCACTGTCCCTGTGCCCAGCAGCATGCCACTTTCGTTTCTCGACATCTCCTGGTGGCCTGATAGGGTCTCAACATAGGTTCTCAGCTCCTTCCTTCCCTTTGGTTCCATCGTTGGATATTGGTGTACCTGCCCCTGATGGTATGCCCCTTCCATTCCTTGGCACTATATCTTGCTTCAGCATTTTCATTACATCTAAGATTTGTATCCTGGTTTCTGTAACTTTGACTCTTAGCTCCCACCTCTTGTTCCCTGTATCCATCCTCTCTTGCATTTTAGTGACAAGCTCTCCTAGAGTCCTAGTTCACCAAGCGTCTTGTACCAGCCTTCTAGGTAGCTCTTCCGTTAATTCCTCCTTTCCAGGCTCATCTTCCCCTGCTCCTCTGAGTCTTCTACCTCCCTCTGTGGTCCCACTTTTTTTCTCAGTGAAGTTCCTAATATTAATGCATGTGTGTGTACTAACCTATTTGTGGTTGCAGGGGTTCAGACTCAGCTCCTGGCCCTACCTCTTCACTGATCGCTACTAGGTCCTCTCCCTGCTCCATGAGCTTTATCATATCTCGTCTTAAAACTATGTATGGTTCCTGCCTCCACTACCTCACGTTCCATACTATTCCACTTCCTGAAAACTCTGTGACTGAAGAAATACTTCCTAACATCCCTTTGACTCATCTGAGTCTTCAATTTCCAATTATGACCCCTTGTTTCTGTGTCCCCTTTCTGGAACATCCTGTCTCTGTCCACCTTATCTATTCCTCGCAGTATTTTGTACGTCATTATCATGTCTCCCCTAACCCTCCTGTCCTCCAGTGTCGTCAGGCCGATTTCCCTTAACCTTTCTTCGTAGGACAATCCCTTAGCCCCCGGAATTAGCCTTGTTGCAAACCTTTGCACTTTCTATAATTTCTTGACGTGGTTGACCAGGTGTGGGTTCCAAACTGGTGCTGCATATTCCAGTATGGGTCTGACATACACGGTGTACAGTGTCTTGAACGATTCCTTACTGAGGTATCGGAATGCTATTCTCAGGTTTGCCTGGCGCCTATATGCTGCAGCAATTATCTGGTTGATGTGCGCCTCAGGAGATGTGCTTGGTATTATACTTACCCCAAGATCCTTTTCCTTGAGTGAGGTTTGCAGTCTTAGGCTACCTAGCCCATACTCTGTCTGCGGTCCTCTTTGACCTTCCCCGGTCTTCATGACTTTACATACGTTGGGGTTAAATTTGAAGAGACAGTTCTTGGACCAGGCTTGCAGCCTGTCCTGGTCTCTTTGTAGTCCTGCCTGATCCTCATCCGATCTAATTCTCCTCATTAGCTACACATCATCTGCAAACAAAGACACTTCTGAGTCTGTCCTTTCCGTCATGTCATCCACATATACCAAAAATAGCATTTGTCCTAAGACTGACAACTGTGGAACGCAGAACGTCACAGGCGCCCACTGTGATACCTCATCAAGTACCATGACTCGTTGTTGCCTCCATGTCAGGTACTCTATGATCCATTGCAGTGCTCATGCCTGATCCTCTAGCTTTTGCACTAATCTCTTGTGAGGAACTGAGTCGAAGGCCTTCTTGCAGTCCAATAAAATGCAATTTATCCACCCCTCTCTCTCGTGTCTTACTGCAGTTACCTTGTCAGAAAACTCCAGTAAGTATGTGACACAGGATTACCTTCCCTGAATTCGTGCTGGTTGTCGTTTATAAGCTTATTTCGGTCTATGTGCTCCACCACTCTCCTCCTGATTATCTTCTCCATGACTTTCCATACTAGACACGTCAGTGACACTGGACTGTAGTTTAGTGCCTCGTGTCTGTCTCCTTTCTTAAAAATGAGGACTACATTTGCCGTCTTCCATACTTCAGGTATTTGCCCAGTTGCAATGGATGGGTTGAAAATTGTTGTTAGTGGCACACACAGCATCTCTGCTCCTTCCCTAAGGATCCATGGATAGATGTTGTACGGTCCCATCACTTTTGAAGTATCAAGTTCTTTCAGCAGCTTCTTCACTTCCTTGTCGGTTGTGTGAATCTCATTCAGCACTTGTTGGTGAACCCTCCTATTCTGACTTCCCGAATTTTTTTCTGTCTCCACTGTAAATACTTCCTTAAATCTCATGTTGAGCTCCTCACATACTTCTTGGTCGTTTCCCCAGCCTGATTGCCTGGTCCTTGACTGTTGTCTTCTTCTGATGTGGCTATGCAACAGCATCGGGTCAGACTTGACTTTCGATGCTATGTCGTTATCGTACTGTTGCTGGGCCTCCCTCGTTATCTGTGCAAAATCGTTTCTGGCTCTTCAACTAATTTCTTTATTTTTCTGGGCCTTCTGTTTTCTGTGCTTTTTCTATTCTCAGGCACACTTAGTTTTTGCCTCCCTACATCTTTGGGTGAACCAAGGGCTCGTTCTGGTCTTCCCATTATTTCTGTTGCCCTTGGGAACAAACCTCTCCTCTGCCTCCTTGCATTTTGTTGTCACGTAGTCGATCATCTCGTTTACTGATTTTCCTACCAATTCTGTTTCCCACTTAACCTCCTGCAGGATGTTCCTCATGCGTGTGTAGACCCTCTTTTGCAGTTTGGCTTTTCCCATCCTACTCCTGTTACCCTCTCCACTTGTAACTCTATTATGTATTCGAAGCTCAGAACCACATGATCATTGGCCCAGAAGGGTCTTTCATATGTGATGTCCTCAATATCTGCACTACTCAAGCTGAATACTAAGTCCAGTATCGCTGGTTCATCCTCTCCTCTCTCTCTGGTAGTGTCCCTTACGTGTTGGTACATGAGATTTTCCAGTACAACTCCATCATCTTAGCAGCTTTGGCCTGCTCACATGAGCCCTACTGGCTACTTCAGTCAATGTGTCAAACATCGCTCTATTACTCTCATCACACTCTTGCCTTGGCCTCCTGCTGTTCTGTGGTGGGTTATACATCAATGCAATTACCACCTTGGGACCTCCAGACTGAAGTGTTCCTATTATGTAGTCTCTTGTTTCTTCTCTGTCTCCTCTCTCCAGCTCATTAAAATCCCTTGGTTTATAATCAGCAGTGCCACTCCTGCACCCCCTCTGTTCCCTCTGTATCCTGAGGATCTAATCCTATTGGAAAGATAGCATCTGTTATTCCAGTGAGCTTGGTTTCTGTGAGAGCTATGATGTCCAGTGATGCCTCTTTGACTCTTTCATTCCACTCCCACTTATTTGTTATTCCATCAGCGTTGATGTACCATACCTTCAGTTTCCTCTCCAACACTATGTTCTGGGGGTCTATGGTGAGATTCTACAGCATAGTGTGGGATGGGCGCTGTAAGTGTGGATTGTGGGTGATGTTGGGATAGAGTGTATGGCTGTGGGGTTCTGGGGGTTGTTCTGTGTGTGCTTGTGCTTGTTGCTCTGCCCTGCTCTGGATGTCCTCCGCTGATTTTGTCCTTGTCTCTCTTCCTAATTTCTTTCGTTTCTGTGTCCTCTCCATCAGCTGCTGTCATTCTGTTCTTGGTCTGTTGTGGTCTAGGAACACCTCTTGCACGTTGATGATTCCTTCAGCCATGGTTTCTCTTGCAGAATCCTGTTCTGCAGAATTAGTCTTGAAAATCAGTATGACCGGCCGATTTCTCCCCATCAGGTACCTCCCAATTCCCTGAAAATTTAGTATTTCAGTCATGTCCTCCTCGTCTATTTCTTGGATGATGTTTTCAATCTCTTTTTTCTTTCTGCTGTCTTTCATTGTGTGTTTTTCCCTCGCTCTCCTGAATCCCATGAATAAACACTGACTTCTTCTCCTCCGATTGTCTTTCCTTCTGTGTCTCTGGGTCCCATTTGTACATGGCCATTGTCTTCCTTATTTTTTCCTGTAACTCTTCATGGCATGGTCGTGTGGGTACTCACCTAGTTGTGGTTGCAGGGTTCGAGTCATAGCTCCAGGCCCCGTGTGTGTGTGTGTGTGTGTGTGTGTGTGTGTGAATGTGTGTGTATTTGTGTTTGTTTGTGTGTGTGTGTGTGTGTGTGTGTGTATGTTTGTGTGTGTGTTGTGTATGTTTGTGTGTGCGTGCGTACACTTATTTGGTGCGTGTGGGTGTGAATGCTGTGAAGGTTGGTCAGTATTCACATTTGGTGATATTCTGTATCTAACGGTTTATGCGTGTGCACACACGCGTCGTGGGTACTCTCCAGTTTTGCGTGTTTGTTTAGTGTGAGGGTTCTATGCCCAGGCTTATATGTACTACCTCCCCACTATTACCAATCTGGCTAATACAGTACCTTCCCTTCATGTGCCAGCTAGAATATTTGACACTGCTGATTAATAAAGTTGTTTGTTATTAATTTACAAAAATTCTTAAGGTTTTTATGGAGCATTACCTTAGTGTATGAAATCTTAAGCAGCCCGCCTTTAAAAGAGGTTATAGGGGGGAGGAGAGAAGGTGTATGAAGTAGGTGACCTTGGTACAAGCAGCCTACAGTACCTAGCTCATAGTTGCCACCATCAACCAGTCTCGCTTCCTTCAACACTCCTTTACACCTCCTTTTACCTTCCTACAATGACAACCATCGACACACTTTCATTAACAAATATAGTCATGATTCAGTAAATATATACATGTGATTTGGATATCAGATGTGATGTGTCCTAAGATACTAAATAAATAATGGTCAGTATGCATTTTGTTTAGCGAACATCATACATATTTACCTTGTCATTAGGTTCCTCTAAAACCACTAAACGTACTGCTAGTGGGATGTTAGGGCACAAATCTCTTGCCAAGATATTACCTCCCACTGGGGCCAACATCAGTGTGTCCAGCTGTAGATGTGATACGTTAGTAATATCAAGTGCTTAATAATTAAGTTGACACTACAATGTACTGAAGAAGTGTCTGAATAACCAGGAATATGTCATTAACTTAAGTGTCGAGGATATGTTATCAAGAGGCACAAGTTATTCTTTAAGAAACGAGTAATTAAATATATGAAAAATTTATTAATTGAGCATGAATTTGAGTGTCATTTAAAGGGGATCAAATAGTAAAAAATAATGAGTGATGGATTCGCAATAAGAATTTTTATATAAAATTATCCTATTTTTTAGTAATTATCAGCAAAGTTAATACTTACACTTCCAAATATTCTTCTGGAGAGAAGCTGAAAGAAAATATATTTTAAAGTTTTTGGTTTTAGTTATTAATTCCAACAACGTTTATTACAGAATTAACATATATATTTTATAATGGATAAGGCCACGTGGATGTTAGGGCCACGTGGATGTTAGGGCCACAAGGATGTTAGGGCCACAAGGATGTTAGTGTTACATGGATGTTAGGGCCACACAGATGTTAGTGTTACATGGATGTTAGGGCCACATAGATGTTAGTGTTACATGGATGTTAGGGCCACATAGATGTTAGTGTTACATGGATGTTAGGGTCACATAGATGTTAGTGTTACATGGATGTTAGGGCCACATAGATGTTAGTGTTACTTGGATGTTAGAGCCACATAGATGCTAATGTTACTTGGATGTTAGGGCCACATATTTTAGTGTTACTTGGATGTTAGGGCCACACAGATATTAGTGTTACTTGGAAGTTAGGGCCACATACATGTTAGTGTTACATGGATGTTAGGGCCACATAAATATTAGTGTTACATGGATGTTAGGGCCACATAGATGTTAGTGTTACATTGATGTTAGGACCACATAGATGTTAGTGTTACATGGATGTTAAGGCCACATAAATGTTAGTGTTACATGGATGTTAAGGCCACATAAATGTTAGTATTACATGTACGTTAAGGCCACATAGATGTTAGTATTACATCAATATGTTAAGAATGTTAAAAAATATTTTTTTTAACATAAAAGTGGTTTATAAGTAATTGAACTGTGTAACGGATTACTTGAAATAAAGACTTAGGAGTCTTGTTGTGTAGTTTGTGTTCTCTCGTTCTTGTTGCTGACAGTGAACAATTCATAATTGTTCTTGTCAGTGCTCCATTTTCTTCTCATTGTAATGAAGTGCAATATTTCCTTCACTACTTCTGGACCAAATGCCAAGCTTGGCTGGACCAAACGCCAAGCTTGGCTGGACCAAACGCCAAGCTTGGCTGGACCAAACGCCAAGCTTGGCTGGACCAAACGCCAAGCTTGGCTGGACCAAACCAGTGTGGATGATATGTAGACAACAGCGAACTCTGTCCAGAGCTTCCTAGAACCGAGTCTCTTTTGTCCTGAGAATTTTATATATACATATATATATATATATATATATATATATATATATATATATATATATATATATATATATATATATATATATATATAAAAAATATATGTCGTGCCGATTAGGTAAAATTTGCGATTTTGGCTTAAATAGCAACGCTCACCTTGCCATATAAGACAAGCGAAAATTTGTGTATGCAATAATTTGGCCAAAATCATTCTGAACATAACGAAAAAAATATATTTCATTCTGTTTGTTTATTATTAAATTAATGTTAACGTATCTAAAATATATTTAGCTGGGTTAGGCTAAATTAAATTGCGCTTCCTGTAATAAGGTTAGGTAGGTTTTCAAAGTTTCTCTTGGTACAAAATTATAAATTCTTACATTAACATAAATGAAAAAAATATATCTTTAAACGTATAAGAGAAAATTTTAGAAAGGACTTAATTTTAGATGAGTTCTTGCTAATTGACCAGTTTTACCTAATCGGCACGACATATATATATATATATATATATATATATATATATATATATATATATATATATATATATATATATATATATATATATATATATATATAATATTCTCTTTTATTTTGCTAATCACTGGTACGTGATTACAGAATATCTTGATTTACTTTTGTTAGGTTATATTTTCTTGTTTTTGTTTCTGAACTATTTTGAGAAGTATTACTTAGTCTTACCTGTATTGCAGCCATGTATACCCAGTCAGGTGGTCCACCTTACCAGTATTGCAGCCATGTATACCCAGTCAGGTGGTCCACCTTACCAGTATTGCAGCCATGTATACCCAGTCAGGTGGTTCACCTTACCAGTATTGCAGCCATGTATACCCAGTCAGGTGGTCCACCTTACCAGTATTGCAGCCATGTATACCCAGTCAGGTGGTTCACCTTACCTGTATTGCAGTCATGTATACCCAGTCAGGTGGTCCACCTTACCTGTATTGCAGTCATGTATACCCAGTGGGGTGGTCCACCTTACCTGTATTGCAGCTATGTATACCCAGTCTGGTGGTCCACCTTACCTGTATTGCAGCCATGTATACCCAGTGGGGTGGTCCACAGTACCTGTATTGCAGCCATGTATACCCAGTGGGGTGGTCCACCTTACCTGTATTGCAGACATGTATACTTAGTGGGGTGGTCCACCTTACCTGTATTGCAGCTATGTATACCCAGTGGGGTGGTCCACCTTACCTGTATTGCAGACATGTATACTTAGTGGGGTGGTCCACCTTACCTGTATTGCAGCCATGTATACCCAGTGGGGTGGTCCACCTTACCTGTATTGCAGCCATGTATACCCAGTGGGGTGGTCCACCTTACCTGTATTGCAGCCATGTATACCCAGTGAGGTGGTCCCACCACCAGCACAGCCACTGAGTGTCGTGGAAGAGGTTCTCGTCCATATAAGAAAGACCAGTCAATTGTTGACCAGAGACATGCAGGTTTATGTTGATTGTAGGAGACGTTATCAGTGAGGGAAGCATGAGAGATATCAACATTGTTCCACTGGTTTCCACACTGATGATCCAGGAACATTTCAGTGGACACTCCCAGTGACCACACTCCACTCATAACATCGTAAGTGTCTGAACATATTACAATATACTCTTAAATTAATAATATAAATTGGTTTTGTCTCAATAAATTTTGCAATGAAATATGTATCCAACAAGAATTTACTGTTGTCATTAAACAAATAGAAAATGTTAACGTCCTTCAGAAAGTGATCACTTTTTTGGGCATTTATAACAAAGGTTTAAATATGTAAGGCATCTATTTATATTTGATTGCCCTCTGTTTTCAGAACATAATTTTTTTATATTTCAACTTACCAAAGTCAGCTGGTGCAAACATCACTAAGTTCAAGATGCCAAGTGACAAAGTTGTTTCAGTAATAAGTTGTAACATTACAGAATTTGTGGCCATCACAGCAGACGCCATCATTTGTGCTTTCTAGGCAGCTGTCCCCTTCACTGTCCCCTTCACTGTCCCCTTCACTGTCCCCTTCACTGTGACCTTCACTGTGACCTTGAACAATGGTGCTTAAAATACATGTATGAGAATATACAGAATATACAGAGATAAGAGAATATACAGAGATAAGAGAATATACAGAGATAAGAGAATATACAGAGATAAGAGAATATACAGAGATAAGAGAATATACAGAGATAAGAGAATATACAGAGATAAGAGAATATACAGAGATAAGAGAATATACAGAGATAAGAGAATATACAGAGATAAGAGAATATACAGAGATAAGAGAATATACAGAGATAAGAGAATATACAGAGATAAGAGAATATACAGAGATAAGAGAATATACAGAGATAAGAGAATATACAGAGATAAGAGAATATACAGAGATAAGAGAATATACAGAGATAAGAGAATATACACAGAATATACAGAGATAGGTCACTGGAAATTTGTAAAACGCATTAAGACAATATAATTACTATGATGTACATAGAACACTAATTTTATTAACTAACTTTAATGATACAAATTAATTATAATTCACAATAACCTGCAAGTCTTAGAGTGAAACGTATAAAACCATTAACCTTGTTTGAATATATTGATTGCTAGTGTCTTTTTATTTCTCATAACACACAAGAAAACATGTATATCTTGCTACTTCTACTTACACTAAGGTCACACTACATACACATGTGCATGTATACGCATGCACAACCAACTTAATTTTCTTCTATTTTCTTAATAGTTCTTGTTCTTATTTATTCCTTTCATCTCCATGGGGACGTGGAAAAGTATCACTCCTCCGTAAACCATGCATGTCGTGAGAGGTGACTAAAATACCAATAAACTAGTAGCCACTTCTGCATAAATTCATAAAAATAATAAAATGTTAAACTTTATAAAGTTGGGTTATTTTCATAAGCGTGGATTTAGAGCACATCATAAGAGACGATACATAATTCCTTTGTATAGAGGCAAAGGAGACAAAAGAGAGTGTAAGGATGAGGGGAAAAAGATGAGCGTTGCACTGAAGTCTGTGGAGACAAAGGACGTTATCCATGGAATCAAAAAGGGAAAAGAATTAGAGAGTAGGGGTACCAACAGTCTTATATGACTTTTTAGGATGAGTTGTGGATGTTGCAACAAGTAGAAGGCCGGAGACAGTGGGGATGGTACAAGGCAGCCAGTTTTCAGGCAGGAGGCTTTCAGCTTTTCATCTCATCCCCTGCATACATCAACCGAGAAGAGATTTCCTTTATCACTGCGTACCTTGTTCCAAGGTTTACAAGTTCGAGTCTCCTTCGACCAGAGATTAGTGTTTGTGAATATTTCGACTGTTCTGTGAATTTTAAACATTGTAAAAATCTCTCGTCAGACGATGCATGCAGGGGATGAGATGAAAAGCCACCTGCCTGAAAGCTGGCTGCCTTGGACCAAAATGTCGTTTCCCACCAAGGCAGGGTGGCCCGACAAAGAAAAACTTTCATCATCATTCACTCCATCACTGTCTTGCCAGAGGCGTGCTTACACTACAGCTACAAAACTGCAACATTAACACCCCTCCTTCAGAGTGCCGGCACTGTACTTCCCATCTCCAGGAATCAAGTTCAGCCTGCTTACACTCCAACAGCACGTCAAGTCCTAAAAACCATTTGTTTTCATTCGCTCCTATCTAACACGCTCACGCACGCTTGCAGGAAGTCCATCCCCTCGCACACAAAACCTCCTTTACCCCCTCCCTCCAACCTTTTCTAGGTAGACCCCAACCCTGCCTTCCCTCCACTACAGATTTATACACTCTCGAAGTCATTCTTTTTTGTTCCAACCTCTCTACATCTCCAAACCATCTCAATAACCCCTCCTCAGCTCTGTGGATAGTAGTTTTGGTAATCCCACACCTCCTCTTAATCTCTAAACTACGGATTCTCTGCATTATATTCACACCACACATTGACCTCAGACATGACATCTCCACTGCCTCCAGCCTTCTCCTTGTTGCAACATTCACAACCCATGTCTCACACCCAAACAAGAGTATTGGTGTAACTATACTCTCATACATTCCTCTCTTTGCTTTCATGGATAAAGTTCTCTGTCTCCACAAGCTCCTCAGTGAATCACTCACCTTTTTTCCCTCGTTAATTCTATGATTCACCTCATCCTTCATAGTCCCATCTGCTGACACATCCACTCACAAATATATGAACACATTCACCTCCTCCATACTCTCTCCCTCCAATCTGCTATGCAATCTTCCATTATCTATTATTTTTGTTATCCTCGTCACCTTACTCTTTCCTATATTCACTTTTAATTTCTTTCTTTTATACACCCTACCAAACTCATCCACCAACCTCTGCAACTTCTCTTCAGAATCCCCCAAAAGTACAGTGTAATCAGCAAAGAGCAACTGTGACAACTCCCACTTTGTGTTAGATTTTTTATCTTTTAACCCCACATCTCTTGCCAACACCCTCGCGTTCACTTCTCTTACAACCCCATCTATAAATATATTAAACAACCACGGTGACATCACACATCGCTGTCTAAGGCCCACTTTTACTGGGAAATAATCTCCCTCTCGCCTACATATTATAATAACCTTACAATAACCTACCTCACCTTTATTCCATACATTTGCAACATCTCTCACATTGTCCCTCTATCCACCCTATCATACGCCTTTTCCAAATCCATAAATGCCACAAACACCTCTTTACCCTTATCTAAATATTGTTCACCTATATGTTTCACTGCAAACACTTGGTCTACACACCCCCTACCCTTCCTAAAGCCTCCTTGTTCATCTGCTATCTTTCAATAATAACTCTACCATACACTTTACCAGGTATATTCAACAGACTTATTCCCCTATAATTGTTACACTCTCTTTTGTCCCCTTTGTCTTTATACAAATGAACTATGAACGCTCTCTGCTAATACCTAGGTACCTTACCCTCTTCCATACATTTATTAAATAAAAATACTAACCACTCCTAAACTATATCCCCTCCTACCTTTAACATTTCTATCTTTTTCCCATCAATCCCAGCTGCTTTACCCCCTTTCATTCTACTCACTGCCTCACGAACCTCTCCCTCTATCTTCCCGATACCTCTAACTCTCCATTTAATAACTCTCGTCTCCTATTTTTAACTGACAAATCTATTAGTTCCCTAGGCTTTCTCAAGTTATTAATCTCACTCCAAAACTTTTTCTTATTTTCAACAAAATTTGTTGATAACATCTCACCCACCCTCTCATTTGCTCTCTTTTTAAATTGCTTCACCACTCTCTTAACCTCTCTTTTTCTCTCCATATACTCCTCTCTCCTTGCATCACTTCTACTCTGTAAAACCTCTCATATGCTAACTTTTTCTCTCTTACTACTCTCTTTACATCATCATTCCACCAATCGCTCTTCTTCCCTCCCGCACCCACTTTCCTATAACCACAAACTTCTGCTGAACACTTTAACGCTATATTCTTAAACTTACCCCATACCTCTTCTACCCCATTGCCTATACTCTCACTAGCCCTTCTGTCCTCAAACAGCTGTTTATATCTTACCCTAACCGCCTCCTCCTTTAGTTTATAAATCTTCATTTCTCTCTTACTTGCTGTTTCCATTCTCCTTGTATCCCATCTCACTCTCACTGTAGCTACAACTAAAAAGTGATCTGATATATCTGTGGCCCCTCTTTAAACATGTACATCCTAAAGTCTACCCAACAGTCTTTTATCTACCAATATGCAGCCCAACGAACTACTGTCATTTCGCCCTACACTATATCTTTTATAGTTATTTATCATCTTTTTCTTAAAATATGTGTTACCTATAACGAAACCCCTTTCTATACAAAGTTCAATCAAATGCTCCCCATTATCATTTACACCTGGCACCCCAAACTTACCTACCACACCCTCTCTAAACGCTTCTCCTACATTAGCATTTAGGTCCCCTACGACGATTGCTCTCTCACTTGGCTCTAAAGTTCCTATACATTCGCTTAACATCTCCCAAAATCTCTCTCTCTCCTCTACACTCCTCTCTTCTCCAGGTGCATATACACTTATTATGACCCACTTTTCACATCCGACCCTTATTTTAATCCACATAATCCTTGAATTTATATTCCCTCTTCTCTCTCCATAACTGATCCTTCAACATTATTGCTACCCCTTCCTAAGCTCTAACTCTCTCAGATACTCCTGACTTAATCCCATTTATTTCTCGCCACTGAAACTCGCCTACCCCCTTCAGCTTTGTTTCGCTTAGGGCCAGGACATCCAACTTCTTTGCCACCTTTTCTTTAACCTTAGGCCAGTAAAATTGTTTCATAATATTTCCAAAGTTATTTTGTTACCTAGGTGGCCGCCTAAAGTACTGCTCTTCACAAATTCAAGAACGAGGTCTTGGAAGGCATTTGGTAATACGATCATGTCCCGGCAAGTGTTTAGTCTTTTACCTACCTCCTTCTTGGGAATCCCAGCACTATCATAAAATAAAGTTTTCTTTCTCTTTGGCCTGTATTTCGGACACCACTGTGTTTCTAATGGACTCTAAATCGGGGTTTACCGTTTGATCCTGGATCAATTCAGTTCTACCCCATCCTCTGACGTCAGAAGATTTAGGATTGGGTATTATCGATGTATGGCCAGGTCTGAACGTATCCGCCTTATTGACATAACGAAATAACAATCCTAAACCCATATCTTCCTTACCATTTCTTGAGGCAGAGGGTAAGGCATTATTTAATGAGTGGGACATGGCACTAGATACTATGTTAAGAGGGAATAAGGATGGACTTATATTAATTTAATATTGAATTATTGATACCTTATTTTTAGTTAGTTATCATTCTATCTATATATATATATATATATATATATATATATATATATATATATATATATATATATATATATATATATATATATATATATATATATATATTATATATATACAGCCACTATGAAAGATAGTGAATTCCATGAGCTTCGTGACTTCTCACATTATCATAGTTCCTTGAAAATGTGAGAAGTCACGAAAGCCATGGAATTTCAATATTTGTTTTCATAGTGGCTGTTTTCATATTGTGATATCATCTGTTTACTGTGATCTTATTGGTTATATATATATATATATATATATATATATATATATATATATATATATATATATATATATATATATATATATATATATATATATATATATATATATATATATATATATATATATGTCGTGCCGATTAGGTAAAACTGGCCAATTAGCATGAACTCATCTAAAATTAAGTCCTTTCTAAAATTTTCTCTTATACGTTTAAAGATATATTTTTTTCATTTATGTTAATGTAAGAATTTATAATTTTGTACCAAGAGAAACTTTGAAAACCTACCTAACCTTATTACAACAAGCGCAATTTAATTTAGCCTAACCCAACTAAATATATTTTAGATACGTTAACATTAATTTAATAATAAACAAACAAAATGAAATATATTTTTTCGTTATGTTCAGAATGTTTTTGGCGAAATTATTGCATACACAAATTTTCACTTGTCTTATATGGCAAGGTGAGCGTTGCTATTTAAGCCAAAATCGCAAGTTTTACCTAATCGGCACGACATATATATATATAAATATATATATATATATTTATATATATATATATATATATATATATATATATATATATATATATATACATATATATATATATATATATATATATATATATATATATATATATATATATATATATATATATATATATATATATATATATATATATATATATATATATATATATATATATATATATATATATATATATATATATATATATATGATGGGGTCCACTTCTGGTACAAATTGTGGGACCCATTGCCTCGGAGAAGTGGATAAAATGGCTTCAAGGAAGAAAATTTGGATTTCTTCCTGATGCCATTTGAATATTTCACTTCCCCTACCATCCCATCTTCTTTTTTTTTTTTTTTTACCAATAGGTATATTTTATTACATAATATGGTACAAAAGATTTAAGAGATACATTGTTATAAATATGGCATATACAGTACACGAGGTGTGAGAGATACATGTCTAGTACATATTGTTACATGTTTGTCACTGATTATTATGCGAAAATCTCATCCAGCTCTTCCGAGCTGGGGAGCATGCCCAGAATACAGCATGCATTACCCCTCTGAATAGCAGCGCTGAGTCGCTGGAACATAAAACTAGCTGCCCTGGGATCCCTAGTTACCCTGTTGAGTCTTTTGCCCAGCTCCTTGAGGAACTTAGATGCACTCTTTTTCCCATGAGCCAAGGGTCTCCGAGCATATGGGAACAAACATATAATGATGGGCAAGTTCTCCATATTTTCTCGACTTCTGGGACTCCCTGAAGGTGGCAGCTGCCCATCCTTCCTCGCTGGTGTATTGGAGATAGGTATCAGCCAAGGTAGATGCACATGCGTAGTCCCACACTACCTGCTTGCCGTCTGTCCAGACTTGAAGGGTGATACCATCTGGACACTTCTGGCTGCTATCAGATCTGCATAGTTGGGGTGGTTGCCTTACTGCTGGGCATCCGGCTGTTGTGAGGCTCCTTTTGATAATGTTATTAACCTCTTCATGTTTTGCAATCTTTCCCTCGGATTTACGACACACAAGACCATGGTATCCGAATCGGTCTGCTGCTTCACTGCCACAAATACACCTGTGTTCGGCGAGAATAGGGGCGGCAAGTCGAAGGGCAACACCAATGCGGATGGTCTGTGGGTCGAGGCGTGTGCCAAGGCTGGAGTTGGGAACAGCCAAAAGAAAGTCCCCTGCAAGAGGAGCTCTCATTGCAAGGAGGCGGGCTCTATCCTTCCCTGACACACTCTGAAGCATTGCTTAGGCTATATTCTCCACTATTGGGCCATCCCAGTGCGACTGTTTGTAGTTGTTGGGGGAAGCAGGCCTGGTTTTAGAGCCTGTTAGATTATCCCAGATCCTGGCTCCATCAACAAACGTTTGGTCATGGATTCCAATCGTGTCCCTAAGATGTTCAGGAAGAATTGCTGCTACAAGCCCTCTGGATGCAATACATGAAGACAGGAAAGCAGGTAGAGAATGGCCGCCACCACTTGTCACATGACATATTTTATTCATTCTAGGTTATATATCAGGTTTATATGTTAATTATATTGTTTATTATGTCATATTAGATGACCTGTGATAGATAAAAAAGCTGTAGAGTTGATATTAGCATTATATTGAAGTGTATTTTGTCGTGCCTCCCGAGAGCAGGAATTCCGCTGGAACGGATTAATGGAATTTCAGTTAATTTAAATGAGGAAAATTGACTCATCATACGAGCAGATCAGGTTGTGAGCTCAGTCACAGAATAGATTAAACTCGTAAGCAGAAGTTCCACTGTATATATTTATACATATATACATTTGCAGAACAAGTCACATGGAAAATTTAAAAATATTTAGGATGATTTTACGGGGATACAATTTTAGTATTATTTTCAACATAAAATTGTTAGATCTGCCACCACACATTGCATATTTCGACGTTTTAAATTAATTATAAAACCATTAATCAAAGTTGCTGCTGCTCCACGAGCGTTATGCCCGCCTCTAGCAAGACAAGTGTTATGCCCGCCTCTAGCAAGACAAGTGTTATGCCCGCCTCTAGCAAGACAAGTGTTATGCCCGCCTCTAGCAAGACAAGTGTTATGCCCGCCTCTAGCAAGACAAGTGTTATGCCCGCCTCTAGCAAGACAAGTGTTATGCCCGCCTCTAGCAAGACAAGTGTTATGCCCGCCTCTAGCAAGACAAGTGTTATGCCCGCCTCTAGCAAGACAAGCGTTATGCCCGCCTCTAGCAAGACAAGTGTTATGCCCGCCTCTAGCAAGACAAGTGTTATGCCCGCCTCTAGCAAGACAAGCGTTATGCCCGCCTCTAGCAAGACAAGTGTTATGCTCGCCTCTAGCAAGACAAGTGTTATGCCCGCCTCTAGCAAGACAAGTGTTATGCCCGCCTCTAGCAAGACAAGTGTTATGCCCGCCTCTAGCAAGACAAGTGTTATGCCCGCCTCTAGCAAGACAAGCGTTATGCCCGCCTCTAGCAAGATAAGTGTTATGCCCGCCTCTAGCAAAACAAGCGTTATGCCCGCCTCTAGCAAGACAAGTGTTATGCCCGCCTCTAGCAAGACAAGCG